>APFE030056793.1:151922-170612 GCA_000404065.3 Pinus taeda | reverse complement strand
GGCAACTATATGTCGGTATGCCATCATCTTTAGGTCAGCTTGGAATGACTATCTGTCAGTGGAAACCAACAATGCCCGTTCAACCTAGGCTTTTGTATCCATCACAACCTATGCAATCTGTCTCATCCGTACCTACAACACCTATTGTTACAACTTCACAGTCACAAGCTCAGATTGTTGTATCTCAACCTGTGCAAGCTGGTCCTTTAACCTTAGACCCCCAAGTTTCAACTATACAAATTAAGCCTTCTCAGGCAGTTTTACAACAACCACTTGTGTCTGGAGTCCAACAACTTCAGGCTAGTTTACCTTTTACTGGAATGACTCAGAATTAAAATGGTTTAGTGTATTCACAACCTGGTCAACCTTACATTGGTGGGCAACAACTGTTAAATCAACAACTGTTGTATCAACAACAACAACAGTTGCTTCAACAGCCTTGGCAGCCCCAATATCAACATCAACAAGTCCAACAATACCAGCCTCAACTTGGACTTGGTCAACAAGCCTATGTTGGGTTTGGTCAACAATAAATTTATCCAGGTCTTGGTCAGAAAGCCAATGCTGGGTTTGGACAACAACAAATATATCACGATGCTCAACAACAACCTTATGCCAGATTTTATCAACAAACTTACCCTTATTAAGGTTATCAACAACATATGCCTTATGCTAGTATACAAAGGCCTATTTCCCAAACAATCCCATCTTACCTTGGATATGCTCAACTTGACCTTAATAGACAGTTGCCTTTCGTTGTGACACTTTAATTTCCAGATCTAAACTACCTCACCAATGACCCAATTCTTTATGCACCTTGGTGGCTGGTGATTCCTCATAAATTACCTTCCAATATTTTGAAATTCAATGGAAACCTTGGAGAAGACTCGTCGAACCATGTTATGACTTTTCATTTGTGGTGTTCATCAAACTCCTTGAATGATTATTCAGTTAAACTACATCATTTCCAGAGAACGCTTACTGGTCCGGCTGTGAAGTGGTACATTGAGTTACCACAAGCTTCTTTTGATAACTTCACTAAATTAGTTACCACATTTTTAACCCACTTCTAGTTACCCATATGATATGAAACTGGAACAGAACTATTAACCAACTTTAAATAGAATACTACTACTCATATATCTGATCATATTCATGAGTGGTGTCATCATCATTGAATGGTTAAAACTTATGTTCCTGATCAGCTTTTGGCTGAGTGGTTTATAAAATCCTTGCTACCATCTATCACTGAGGATGTGGCAAAAGGTAGAGTTGTCACTGAAGAGCAAGTAATTGCTTGTGCCCAATATTTGGAATTGATTTATGCACAGTCCGACACGTTCTATGAAAAGATCTTGAATGCACCCTGACCAGCTTTCACTGTTCCGCCTCTACCATTGAGTAAGGAATCTCATGCCGGTGATGGTATGATTGGTTCTTCAAGAACAAAAATGGAAGGTAGATCATCTGGTCAAACACTTGCCATTTCCAATCAAACTACAAATGCACTTGATAACATTCTTGATTTCAAAATCAATGTCGTATCATATGACAAAGGAAAGAATGAAAAGCAACCAGGAAGCAAGAATAAGGGGAAAAACAAGAAGAAAGAAAATAATTCCCCTCAAGACAAATCATTTGATTCCTCTCCTTCAGCTAGGAAACCTAGTTACCCATGTTTGATTTGTAATGATGAGCATTTTACACGAGATTGTCCTCACCGCTCTGAAGTCTCAAAGATTTTGAAGAATTCTAATACATCCATGGTATTGACTGATCCTTTTCCAAAACCGGAGACAAATATGGTTGCTACAGACCATGCTTCCACTTCCCAAGTTATTATGCTATTCGCCTCTAAGCCTAAAATTGAAGTTTTTGTGTCAACAGGAAGTAAAGATTATGGAAATCAACCGTCGTCATCAAATAACCAGGTTGATCCACCAAACTCTTCGACTTTGACTTCGACTGATCCTATTCCACCACCTATTGCACCAGAGTTAACAATAAAACCACCTAAGGGAGTTGTACATAAATCAACATTTAACCCTCGAGCTCGAGTTGCATAGAATTATAAAATAGTAGAAGATTTGGCTCAGTCACTTTCTGCTATGTCGACGCTCGAGGTGCTTCAAAACTGTCCCTCCCAAAAGCAGGCTTTGTTGTCAGCAATTGGTGGAATCGATCCAACTGATTCCAATCTTGTGGTTTTCAACCATGCGGGTTATACGCCACAGATACTAGCACAATTAGCATTCCCGATTCAAGTAAATGCCTCGAATAAACTTTTCACCAAACCATTATTGACGAGGGGGAATCTACTTGTATTATGTCTATGAATTGCAGGGAAACACTTGGCTTAGTACCTTTGTCACATTCACCAACAACGTTAAAATCTTTTGACGGTTGCACATATATGCCTTGTGGAATATTGAGGAATCTACAAATAAAATTAGGAGGCAAAACAATAACTGTTGAAGTTGAGGTTGTTGATGGACCCCTTGACTACAATATTTTGCTAGGAAGACCGCGGGTTTATGCTATGGCTGCTGTGGTTTCAATGTACTTTCGTACGATTGCATTCCCTCATAAGGGTGGAATCACAGTTATTGACCAACTTGCCTTTTTCACCTCTAGTTCACAGGTTACTGTAAGTATTTTGTTAGTACACGGTCCCCTGCTATCTCTTCAAAACATTGGTGTAGGTCTCTTCAAGGATCCTTCAGTAATGGGTACTAATCCAAATGGATCCTAGAATACTCTCTAAGTCTTCAAAATCTCTTAAAAATGCTTAAAAGAGCCAAACCATCGTATAAGGGGAACCCTCCAAAAGGCGGAAAAACACTATTGGGGAACGAAAACATAGAGAAAACAGTGAAAATAGAGGCTTGAGAAATGAATGCACAACAGTCGTCAGATCTCACCGATCAACATCCTAAATCTGATCGGCAAAGTGCAATCGGCACAAGCAGACGGAGGATATCGGTGCATATCATATATGAGTTGCGATGGCGACCGTTTGCTTGATCGACGACCCACGTTGCATCACAAAATCACAATTGGCCAACAGAATAGAGTGCTCACCAAACATCCCGGGGTTTTCGCGATATGCGATTGCAATCAATTGCATCGGAGTTTCACAAAGGAGTGAGACTTATAACATATATGTATGTGATGCGATCAACCAGACCCAATGGATATATAAACATTATTGCATGAGATTTGAGATATGCCGAAAGGTATTTTTAATGCATTTTCACATATTTTGATATTTAACGAAATACAAAGAAACAACGTTCATGCGATGGAACTTGGACTTGAGGGGTTTGGGAATGAAAATTTATATTGTTTCAAGTTTGGGGGAAGCCATTTTTATTTTATTTTCAATGTTTTAACGTATTTTTAAAATAGAAAGGGACAAGGCCGAAGAAACTTGCGATAACGACTCATAGGCAGACCCGATATGAGTATACACTGGATCTGAGAACTTTTGAAGTCTGATACACAATGTTTTGGCGGATTTTCTTAGCTTCGAATACATTTCTCTATGTTAATAGAGAGTGGCTATTTTAGGGGTTCCAATGGCTCGAGGCACTCTTACGTTGCAAAATAGGTGGTCACCTCCCCTTTATGCGTTATGCAATGATTGTGTAACACTAAAAGAGGGATTCGAGTGGACAAAGGCCGTGAGACAGAAAGCCAAGAAGGAGAAACGAATAGGCAACCCAGATTGGCTTTAAAGCCACAGACAGAAAGTAAATAGAGGAATAAGTATTGTAGGCAGTGCCGAGATAGAGCTGAGGCAGAAACAAAGAGTGATTGAGAGAGTCTGTGTACTCAGAGAGGAGAGGTTCAAGCAAACTCTTGTTGTTGTATATGTTATGTATTGAGTCTCAAATTGAACTCATAATATTGTAAAACTCTACTTGAAGACATAATAGAGAGGCCACCACTAAAGGCTAGACCAGGAGATGTAGCCCAGGAGTATTGGGTGAACTCCTCATTAAATTTGTTATGTTATGTGTTGTCTATTATGTTTTTGTTTACTGCTCCATTGTCTGTGTATTACACAATCTTATTGATCCATTACATAAAATAACATAGGCACATCAGAGCATGAGTCTGTAATACCTTATTAATTGTATTAGATCTCATTATTAGATCAAGTGGTATTAGAGCTTTAGGTTTTCTAAGGTTAGACAAGCTTGTGCTAGATTTTTGAATGCTAACTAGCTCAAAGCTCAAATTAGGAGAAGGAGAACTAGTTGAAGCTAACCCAGAATTTGGTAGAGTCTATCCTAGGAGGAAAATGGCAAAAGAAAATCCCTTGGAATTAGACTCTCAGTCCATGGACAATTTCATGACCATGAGAGCCATGGTAGAAGAAATGTATCGAGAATTTAAGAAAGGTAGAAGTGAAGATTCTTCAACCTCCAAACAAGACAAATAAATGAAGGAATCTCTTCTAGATGGCCATTTTGAAGGCAAAGGGAAAGGAAAAGAGGCTCCTCTATCCACACCTCATGATAGCCCTGAAAATAAAAAGAAGAAAACATCTTTGATTAAATTAGATATTAAATTTGATTTGCCAATAAATGACGGAGAATTAAATGCAAAGAAGCTAAATAATTGGATTAGACAGATTAATGTGTATTATAGGGTGCAGAATATTGATTTAGACAGGAGTAAAATTCAGCTGGCCGGCCTACGCCTGGGAGGAACTGCCTTGGTATGGTGGGAAGGCAGGACGCAAGTTGACTTGAAGAAACATGGTAAAATTCTTTTTGTTTGGAGTGAATTTGTTTCTGCCATTAAAAAACAGTTCTATCCACTAGCTTATACGCAACAAAATATGATGAGTTGGAAAACTCTTCACCAATTAAAAGGGCAAAGTGTACAAAGCTACACCCAGGAATTTATAAAAAGAGTCTTAATTCTAGGCATTTCTTTAGACTCACCTGAAACTTTGCTGAAGTATATAGGTGGTCTACATAGCTATTTGAGGCACACCATTCTCATGTTTAACCCTACTAGAATAAATGAGGCATCTGTTTAGGCTACACATCTAGAGGCTAGAGGCAAGAATGTGAACCCAGATATTGGGGGATCATCAAAACCCACTGCAAGCAAGAACAAGGAAAAGAGGAAGCATAAATGGAAAGAGAGGAAGACAAATGTTGTACAGAAAGACAAACCTTCATGCACTCTGTTGAGTCTTGAAAATGTCATTCATTTCCATTACACTTTCACTATTATGTCCACTATATCACCTCCATTTCACCTCCATTTCACTACTATGTCACCACATTCATCCCACTTTCATTATTATTGGGTCACATTTATGTTTTTTCCAATATTTATTAATTCTAAGCCTTTTAAGTGAATTTGTGGTTAAAAATTAGAAAATAATGTGCATATGCTTATACCTAACAAGTGAGTTGAGATTGTTGACATGTGTAGGTCAAAAGGAGGCTTCTAGAAGACCCTTATGTGGAACTCTAAGGCCAAATTCGAATTTGAGTGGAAAGAATCATGGGATCATGAGGATATGTGTCACATCTCCTAATTGTATTGTAACTCTATGAAGACATGTGTCTTATCAGTTCCTATTTTGATTAGGACTCTAGAGGTAGAGGGAGAGATTCATGGACTCTCATTAATGAGATGGTTTCTCATCTTTTTGTATAAATAGGAGATCTCTCTCCTTCATTTGTTAGCTAGCTTGGCTTGGCTTTTAGTTCTTAGCTTGGAGTTTGTAGTTCTTCCTTGATGGCTTTTGAAAGCTTTGGAGAGCTTTACTGTACTTTGTGATTTTGAAGAATTTGAATAAAGCTTTGATGTTCTCAACATGGAAGGAGATGTGAAGTAGATGTCATGGAGCACATTAGAATGTAAGGTAGAGTAGATTTCATTTTGTAATTTTGCTTTGATTTCATTATTTTTCATTCATGCAATTTTAATTCATGTAAGTGTGTTCAACCGGTTGATTGTAGATTAGTTTTTCTTTACATGTTTTTGCATCAAATAGTGACATGAGATTTGCCTCTCTGTGGACCTTGTTTTGTTAGCTTTTCAATTTCAGTTATGCTTTGATTTCAGTCTTGTTCATTTGCTTTGTTAAGTTAGTTTAGAAATCAACTCACTCATGTCATTGACGGTTACCTGCGAAAGCCATAGCGAGACTAACTAGCGAGGGATCGAAATATGAATGTTGTGATTTGATTTTAATTTACTTTTCTGCAATTAGATATTGGATTGCTCATTTCATTGACAGTTACCTCCGAAAGCCATAGCAAGACTAATGGTGAGGGATTGAAATATGAGTGTGTAATTTGATATTAGTTTTATTTTTCTGCAAATAGATATCAGATTTCTCAAGTTGTTTATGATTACCTCCGAAAGCCATAGCGAGACTAATGGCGAGGGGTCAGAATATGAGTTGATGTAATTTGGTTTTAAGTTTACTTTTCTGCAAATAGTTATCAGATTACTCAAGTTGTTTATGATTACCTCCGAAAGCCATAGCGAGACTAATGACGAGGGGTTAGAATATGAGTTGATGTAATTTGATTTTAACTTTACTTTACTTGCAATTTTTGGATTTCATTGAGTGTAGTAGCTTAATTCATTTCTCTTGTATTTAAACAGCAACAAAGACAGTGATTTCATGATCAATATTTCATCTTTTATTTGATTTAAGTAGCTGCATATTTACACTTTTTGTTTAAGTACTAATTCCATCAATAACATGTTTTGAGATCTTTTGAAGTGCTAAGTTTTTAAAGTTACCATTAGGGACATAAACCTTGTCTTGAAATCTACATCCATACTTGACCTTTAAAAGTATTCTTAAGACCTTAGAATAGGATTTCCATCTGCATTAGACACTTTAGGAGATCAACAAAAACAAAACCCCAAAACAAAATAAAATCTTATAAAACAACGAAGTAAGAAAAATGTTAACTAAGCACATATGGTGCACCACACTTCATCAGTTTACGATACCCGGATTGATAATTTATGTAGAGCAATTTAAGACGTTAAATTGATTGGACAGTTTTGGTGCCATTGCTAGGGAAGTGTAATTAGGAGACCTTATCTCTTACATCTAATTTTTTCTTTTAATACTTCTTGAGTATGCTCTCCTCCTGCACTTCGTGTGATCTGGAGGATCAGAAAAAAGATTGTTAAGTAAAAAAAAAATATTAATAATTCTTGAGCATAATCTCCTCCTGCACTTTGTGTGATTTGGAGAATCAGAAAAATGATTATTATGTAAAAAAAGAAAAAAGAAAAAGAAAGGGAGACAAAATAAACTTCATCATTTCAATTGATTCAATAAAAAAAAAATATTAAAAAAAATGAAACCCAACTACTTTGATAGGTTCAAATTGTCCAAAATTGACTGATTATGGTTTGTAGTGGTCCTGAAAACACTGTATCCTGTTCAAATAAGTTTTTGCAACTTAGCTGCGGAATGTAGCCTGCTTCTGCAGCTAGTTGAGAATTCCGCAACTGATTTCAAGGTTTAGCAGGTTATAGGCATCCAATGAAGAAATCGACCAATGGGCATCTCTAGAATTGTCCTAACATAGATCTTATCCTAGTCACCCAGCCCAGACTGTTAAAAAATGAGCTTAAAACCTCAGTCAAAGTCCTATTTTTTCGCATGTTTTACTTGAAGTCTTTGCTGCCTGAAATTGAAAATCATTAATCCTTCTTATAAAATTTCACAATTTCAGAGAGAAAAAAAAAGAAGAGAAGAAAATAATCTATGGCTATCTTCAATCCTAGCTGGCCTCAGTAGAAAAACTGCATTCCTGCTTGAACTTTGGTCTTAAAACAAACCTGCAATTACATTTAAAAAAATAAAATCAAAAGTGCAAATTCGACATATCAAATTGCATGAATTGTTATAAAGAAAATAAGATGAGGCCAATTGAAAAAAAAAAAAATCCCTGCAATAGCCTCCTCTAGTTGTTTCCTTGACTCTTGTAATCAACAGTAGCAGGTCAATGTTAGTAAAAATCTTCAACACTCATCCATATTCCATCCATTGTTTAAGTATCATCAACATTATTACAGCTGCTATTTCTTATCTCAATTATTTCTTCCATTTCTGTCTTGCTAGAACATCCCACCTGAGACCATAACTATATGGAGATGTCTGCCAAATTTATAAGGAAATCCGTGACTTCCCAATGAGATGCGAGCCATGCAATCTGAGGATCATAATTTAGGTTTGTTTGAAACTACAATTCATATCTTGGGTGGTCTTCTTAGTGCCTATCATCTTAGTGGTGGAGAAAAGGAAATAGTTAGAGAATGGGGTTCTAGATCTGTGCTTCATGGACCCAAACCTACGGTATACTTAGTAAGAGCTAAGGACCTCGCAGATCGCTTATTGTCTACTTTTACATCTAGTCCAACTGCTATTCCATTCTCAGATGTTGTTCTTCGTGAAAGATCTACACATCCAGCACCAGATGGGTTAAGTAGCACTAGAATTTTGGTACCTTAGTAAAATTTCTAGTGATCCAAAATATGGCAAAGCGACAATGAAGGTGCTTGAACACTTTAAGACTCTCCCAAAGGTGGAAGGATTAGTGCCAATTTATATCAATCCACAATCTGGTCAAGAGCCATTACACAGCAAATGAAATCCAGAAATCCGAATGCAACAAATTCATCAAATGCAGAACAGAAAAAACAACAACTCAGGAAAAACGTAAAATAGAGAAAAATGTTAACTTCAAACGCATGATTTTCCCAAACGAAGGCGAATTGTAAGAAACGAAAATATGGGTTTTTTCTCCAGCAGGGTCAGTTAGATAACCCAGAAACCATTTTAAGAAATTTGTGGCGGTCTGGGAGAAATCCTCAGTTCTTTAGAGCCCTATTTGTTTGCCGCGTGTAAAAAAACGAAATTTCAATTAAATGAACACACTGTGTTAATTTGGCATGCCTGAGAAAGGGGAATTCTAATTTGGTTATGTGCTGGCATCTACTCTACCACGTCTTCCACCCTTTTCCACCACGTCTCCTACCTTTTTATTTCCACCTGTTGACAACAATCCTAATTGAAGACGACTCTCCATTACGTGAACCAGTCCAAACTGATCTGGCAATTTCAATCGAACTTCACTACTCCGGTCCATTCCCGCCACTTGTTCTCTGTTTATCCATTTACCATCACTGGATTTTTCTGCATAAAACCATGTCAATTCTCCGCTAACACAATGAATTTTCTTCATCTATCATTCACGTAGACGAATTGTTAGAACAAGAAGGAAAGAATGGGTCTGTTGTTGAGGGCAGAACCATAAGGGCCCAAGTTTATGGAAGGGTCAAATGGTTATGGTTATGGTTATAGGCTGTTTATCAAACTAGAAGTTGAAGCTTTGTTGCTCAGAAGTCTGATATAATTGCTACAACAATGTAATTTTCGAAGTTTGGTCCTGAAAATAAATCCTAATACACTCAAAGGCTCAATAAGTATTATCTTGTTTGTTTTTCAAGTGAGATTTTGGGACTATTTGCATTCTAATTGTGACTGATCTGAATCATATCAAAGTCTGGTGCATTATAATGGTATTCTTGAAATCATTGGTTTTCATTTGATCTTGGAAATAATCTATCATTTCTGCATACTAGCTCTTGCATATTTGCACTCTTACATAAGCATCTTTTTGATAGTTGAAGTGCTCTAAAATTGTTCCCATGCTTAATTGCTAAGTAACCAAAAGATTAAATTCATCTTCAAGGTTTATGATTAAGAAGGCAGTAGGAAAGTGACACTTCGGGTATATTTAAAAAAAAAAATAAAAAATAAAAAATAAAAAAAATGAGCAGCACAAGAGTAGGTACTTTGGTATTCCATTTCCATTGCTGAAACTGTTTTGATCCATATGCCATTACTATTCACATAGTTCCTACATGCAGGCAATGAAGAAAATAACTTAAATCAGAAAACTGATGGTTGACTGTTTCAACCACTTTCTGCAGCTGATTCAACTTTCCGCAGCTAGTTCAACTTTCCGCAGCTATTTTTGTTAAACTCTAGGTTGCAGGTGTCATCAAGCAGAACAAACCACATGGGTAGTTGGGGGAATGTCAGTACATGGATGGTGTCCTATTCATTTGATCCAATTCGATGAAAAAGGCCCCGGTCAAAGGGAAGTCAAATTGTGTGTTATCACTAAGTCGCCACGCTAAGTCGCTGCATGTCAAGAAAAAATAATAATTTTGAATCAATGAAATGAATAAGTTATTTGCTCACTTTTCTGAAGGTATTGATTAATTTTGGACTGATGAAGAAAGATGAATGACTAACTTTGTATTCAAGATTTTTAGCTACAGACACCGTGCATATTCAACAAAAAAAAAAAAAAAACCTCATTGTTCAAATCAGCCTAACTTTTTCATACAAATCAGATTTTGATGATTTAAGTACCATTGGAAAGATATCAACAAGATCTACACAATGAGAAATCCATCATTAGAGTTTGAAATGGCAAATAATGAAATAAATTGCTGAAAAGACACAACATCAACTTGAGGCACTAATTCCAAATCAGGTATAAATTCTTTTGATTTTTCCTTCGAGAACTTGTTTCATTAATACAAATTCTTAGTTTTGTGTGTAAATATCATAATTAAAGAGATTGGTCATCTCTCTCCTTTGATAATCTTACATTCCATTGCAGAAGAAGTATTATTTTTTTTGTAGGTTCCAAGAGGAAAGACAAATGACTACAAGAGAATGGTGTATCTCTAAGAGACCAATTTGTTTCATAAGAGGATGATTAGCAACAAAGAGGAAATATGTTGATGCAAAATCAAATCCAAACACTTGAAAAGTTTCAGATATTATTGTCTCCATCACATCCATCCATCACATCCATACCTCATAAAAAAACATTCACCTTAATTCACTCCATATTTTCCATTTATATTCACATACACTTTCCATCTCTTTTTCTCCATTCATAACCCACAAATAAAAGCAAGAGGCTCATTCAGATGCTTATTGCCCATTGCCATTTCTGCTCTCCATTGCCATCTTCCATTTCATGTCATTTTTATTTTGCAAATAAGTCCTACTTCAATGCAAATTATGGAGTCCATAGTCCTTTGAGTCTAAGTTCTTTGTAAAAACACCTTGAGGCTTGCATGCCTTAATGGAAAGTCCTCATGCTGACAAACAATGGGAATACATTAATGTCCCTTGTTCATCAGATCTTCTAGGTGACTCGATATCGGCAAATTCATTCGTACCTAGCAAGATGTGTTTGGGAATCTTGACTCTCATTGTCATCAATGGTGAGAGTTATCGTATTGACTAGTGGCATCTATTAATGGCCACTAAGCCAACAATCCTACTATATTCGACATCAAAACATCTTTTCATATAGTAGGAATTGTGCCAACAAGTTTTGAATACATGAAGACTATTATTTTCATCATTTTGGAGCAGATTCAATAAGTTTTAGTAGAAGCAATAGAAAGTCATCTTATCTCTTTATCCATGACTCCTCTTGTTCAGCCACTTGAAGAAGAATATGATCAGAATTTTGCAGCCACCACACATACAACTCATTCATTCCAAAGGGTAAGTGAAGGTACGCCATTTTCTAACTTTTGACCATAGAATTCCATAAAAAGCTAGAATGGTAATTGTTGGAAAAACATTTCTCTTCCTCATTTCATAAAATTGCCAATACCATCAGTTGGGGATACATTTATCTTCATATCTTGCCATGTCCATATCATATTCAGGAGCCCACATACTTCCAACAGATATTAACTATTACATTGTTATTATGAGCATACAATGGATTTAAAAAAAAAATGCTTAAAAGATAAATTGGATACAAACCAAATCATGGTTGTCACACAAGAACCAACCATCATGCAATCCAATAAAGATATAATTTGCAACAATAATCAAAATATCATTATGCAAAGTTCAAAGATCAAAATAGAATGCAACAACAAAAATGGTTGTAACACAAGAACCAACCATGTTGCAATTCAAGTAAAACACTTTGTAGAAATATGAAGTTATCAAATGATATCATGCAAAGTTAAGCCAAAGATCAAGGATCAAAAGAGTTAATGTAATATATATTGCATGAGGACATGCAATAGCTTCAGTTTGGGGGTATGTTGAGTCTTGAAAATGTCATTCATTTCCATTACACTTTCACTATTATGTCCATTATATCACCTCCATTTCACTACTATGTCACCACATTCATCCCACTTTCATTATCATTGGGCCACATTTATGTTTTTCCAATCTTTATTAATTCTAAGCCTTTTAAGTGAATTTGTGGTTAAAAATTAGAAAATAATGTGCATATGCTTATACCTAACAAATGGTTGAGATTTTTGACATGTGTAGGTTGAAAGGAGGCTTCTAGAAGACCCTTATGTGGCACTCTAAGGCCAAATTCGAATTTGAGTGGAAAGAATCATGGGATCATGAGGATATGTGTCACATCTCCTAATTGTATTGTAACTCTAAAAATACATGTGTCTTATCAGTTCCTATTTTGATTAGGACTCTAGAGGTAGAGGGAGAGATTCATGGACTCTCATTAATGAGATGGCTTCTCATCTTTTGTATAAATAGGAGATCTCTCTCCTTCATTTGTTAGTTCTTAAGTCTCAGTTTAGAGCTTAGCTTATGAGAGTTAGCTCTTTAGCTTGGAGTTTGTAGTTTTTCCTTGATGGCTTTTGAAAGCTTTGGAGAGCTTTGTTGTATTTTGTGATTTTGAAGAATTGAATAAAGCTTTGATGTTCTCAACATGGAAGGAGATGTGAAGTAGATGTCATGGAGCATATTAGAATGTAAGGTAGAGTAGATTTAATTTTGTAATTTTGCTTTGATTTCATTATGTCATTTGATTGCTTTCAAGTTTGATAGATTAGATTTTCCATTCATGCAATTTTAATTCATGTAAGTGTGTTCAACCGGTTAACTGTAGATTAGTTTTTCTTTACGTGTTTTTGCATCAAAGAGTGACATGAGATTTGCCATCCTGCTGACCTTGTTTTTTTAGCTTTTCAATTTTAGTTATGCTTTGATTTCAGTCTTGTTCATTTGCTTTGTTAAGTTAGTTTACAAATCGACTCACTCATGTCATTGACGGTTTCCTCCGAAAGCCATAGCGAGACTAATTGGCGAGGGATCTAAATATGAATGTTGTGATTTGATTTTAGTTTACTTTTCTGCAATTAGATATTAGATTGCTCATTTCATTGACGGTTACCTCCAAAAGCCATAGTGAGACTAATGGTGAGGGATTGAAATATGAGTGTGTAATTTGATATTAGTTTTATTTTTCTGCAAATAGATATCGGATTTCTCAAGTTGTTTATGATTACCTCCGAAAGCCATAGCGAGACTAATGGTGAGGGGTCAGAATATGAGTTGATGTAATTTGGTTTTAAGTTTACTTTTCCGCAAATAGGCATCAGATTGCTCAAGTTGTTTATGATTATCTCCGAAAGCCATAGCGAGACTAATGGAGAGGGGTCAGAATATGAGTTGATGTAATTTGATTTTAGCTTTATTTTACTTGAAATTTTTGGATTTCTTTGAGTGCAGTAGCTTAATTCATTTCTCTTGTATTTAGACAGCGGCAGAGACAGTGATTTCATGATCAATATTTCATCTTTTGTTGGATTTAAGTAGCTGCATATTTACACTTTTTGTTTAAGTACTAATTCCATCAATAACATGTTTTGAGATCTTTTGAAGTGCTAATTTTTGGAAGTTACCATTAGGGACATAAACCTTGTCTTGAAATCTACATCCATACTTGACCTTTAAAAGTATTCTTAAGACCTTATAATAGGATTTCCATCTGCATTAGACACTTTAGGAGATCAACAAAAACAAAACCACAAAACAAAATAAAATCTATAAAACAACGAAGTAAGAAAAAGGTTAGCTAAGCACATATGGTGCACGAAACTTCATCAGTTTACGATACCCGGATTGATAATTTATGTAGAGAAATTTAAGACGTTAAATTGACTAGACAGGTGGATTGTATTTTTATCTCTCATTACAACTTTATTCTTGTCTATATTGATGATATTCGTGTATATTCTAGATCAATTGAATATCATAGGCCACATCTTGGGAATTCAAAAAAATGATGATAAAGCACAACATTGTTTTTTTCTTTCATAACTCGAATTAGAATCTTTAGAGAATCAGTAACTATGAAAGATTGACTGCCACTATTACACTAGATACCATTATTTCATAAATTCCTTAAATGGGCCAACTACACCATGTATCTGGAGACTTGAACCCATGTAGTTGGGGAAACAAAATGTTTTCGAGACCACTCAAGCTAAGATCATTTGATAAAACACATCATTGTTTTGACCAAAAACTAAAATTGAATTATTTAAGATTGAGAAAGAGTATTTCATACCCATCACCTCCAAGGTAAGGTGAAAATGAAACCGCATATCACATACCATATTCTCCAATATCTAGATGAAATGGAAAATCCAAAGGGGTTTTAATATTTCCTTGGATGTATAAATTATATCTTGCCATTCATATAAAAATGTCTTTGTTGAGAGATCTATCCTACATTAAATACTTTGCAAAGGGCACCAAAAATGGGCAAATCTATAGAAATAAGTAGTAAATATCAATAAAATAAAATCCTAAATACCTTCCTTCACTATGGTCCCTACATAAGTCAAAAATATTATTTTAGAACAAGACAGGAAGAAACCCTAATGAAGAAGGAGAATTGTGTCAATATGCATTGGGAGAAAGGATAGGCACAAAGGATAGACATCATAATACAAAATTATAAATATATGTTGTTTTGAAAGGAATTAAATATTTTCAATTATTTATATTGCTTCACAAATTCATTATCTAGTCTTATTATAAAAGTATTTGAGGATTTATTGAAAGGAAACTTGATCTCACCTTAAACAAGCATGGAAAATTGACAAGGTATCATGTCTATTGAGGGTGAATATTTGGTTCCTATTTGAGGTATTGGTATTCACTTATCATTTAATTTTTCAAATAGGATCTAAAAACTCGTGAGGCTTTTGGCGTTGTATGCACTAGAATTAGAATCCATACCCCTTCTACATGTGGAAAATTAAATTCAAGGAAACCTACTATTGATATTAGGCCTAAGCCTTAACAAGGCCTAACTTAGTAATCTGGTTCAACTATGTGGAGCACCACGTATTGAGATAACAACTCAACACTTAGCTCAGTGTCACTATTCCTACTACGGTTAAATAGATATAGACATATGGTTCCATAACAGTTGTTATTAATTTCACAATAGCAGAATTTCACAACATAGCTAAGGGATCATCACCTTACAAACTTGAAATCAAGTCATGTCCCAAATACAAACCAACTAATGCATGAAAGGAAATTCAATAAATCATTTATAATGAAATCCAACACACTCTAAGAAAAGAAACTAACAAAAACAACTTAATAAACTAAACAAAGTCGTTACCAACTAACTTCGCAGGTAAAACAAAGTATAAACTATGTTATGCTAGAAAGAACATAAAATATATGCATTGCAAGGATTTACCTCAACTAGGCCCAAATCAGGGTTCGACCTGTGCCTTATTAACTTATAAATTCATTAGTGTGAACATAGTGAGTAATATAAAACATCCACTGGAAAGAAGATTTTATATTAGATAAAATCAAATTACAACACAAAACACTTCTCACATTGCATATTGTCTATTATCTATATCATCATTCAAAGTCAAAGTATATATTTATATAAGAAAAGGGGAATTTAAGTCCAAAAAATGGTTCAAGAGATCATTCGTTGTTTGGGATGACTAACTAAATTAGTTGAAATAGTTTTATTACATGTAACGTTTGGTGTATAAATAAAGAGTCAGAGTAACAAATTGATTATATTCAACAATAACTACTTTACCCTTGCTGAAATATAGTGGTACACACCAAGGCATCTCGTGTGTACTTTGGTTAGTTTCATAACGATCCATGTGGTAATGAGTCGGTTGGAAAATAACATTGTACTCAACATCTTCAGAAAAGTTATGCAAGTGTTTGCGACAATGCGTACCAAACTTCTTGCCATATGCTAAATATAACATTGCTCCACTTCATCTGACATACTCGTGATTTCTCCAAATCCAGAAATCATGCCGCTTGTTTCCTTCTTGGGCTACCAGTGCAGCTATTGATCCCTTGATCAAAATATGACCCCTAGTAATAATAGGTGGTTGTATCTCTGCAATCACTTAAATTAGCACCAATTTTTCAACACATATGCAAAATATATTATATTGAATCTCAAAACATCCTTTAATACTAATCTAAAAATAATAACAAGATAACTAGAAACAAGAAATCAAACCTTGAGTTTCTTAGGGAATATACAAGGTTTTATAAAAATTAAAGGGTGGAAAATTGGCATTTTGATCAAAACATAGTAGGGTGATTCTGTAGAAAAAGGAATAATATCATACCCCATCATCTCCTCTTTTTTAAGTTTGTTGCATGTCTTCATCCAACATCATCATCATGCTCGAGAAGTATAACATGTATGTTGTTCTATGCATACGATGGGTGATCAAATTCCCTTGCATAGTAATAATTGTTACATCGCTTGAACTCCTACCAACATGTCATCTCTTCTTGTTCATCCTACAGATTTGGCATAAAAGTAGGCTTGGTTAAGAGCCAAATTAAAATAGGGGTACCCAAGTGGATGCCTCTACTGAAGAAAGCAGGGTAATCTGTCCCAAATATCCTATGCAATTAGAAGGGCCTTGAATGAATAAATCTTGACTAGCTCTATGAATTCTATAATTGGGCACCTTTGACTCTACGGGATGGTTCATGTCTAATACAGGGTTTTATAAAAATTAAATGGTGGAAAACGGTATTTTGATTAAAATAGAGTGGGGTGATTTTGTAGAAAAAGGCATAATTTTGCAACCCATCATCTCTCCCTTTCTAAGTTTGTTGCATTTCCTCACGCAACATCATCATCCTACTCGATAAATCCAACATGTATGTTGTTGTAGGCATATGACGAGTGACCAAATTCCCCTACATAGTAATAACACATACATCGCTCCAACTCCTATCAACATGGCGTATCTTTCTATTCATCCCCCTAGAAAGGTGCTTGATAAAATATATTGGGACACTAGATGAGGGAAATGTGGAATCAAATACTGATCCACCTTTCCCCATACCTTAATACATATTGGCATAGAAGGAGGATCGGTTAAGAGCCAAATTAAAATAGGGGTACCCAAGTGGATGCCTCTATTGAAGTAAGTGGTAATCCATCCCAAATATCCTATGAAATCATAAGGGCCCTAAATGACTCGGTCCTGACTAGCTCTCTGCATTCTATAAGCGTGTACCTTTGAGTCTATTGGATGGTGCATGTCTTCACATAAAATCCCAGTCAACAAGTATTCTTCTCTAACCACTAATTTTGCCACAATATCCACTTTCCCATAGATTTTAGAGCATTCATTCCATAGTATCAAGCTATATATATAAGAAATCAAAGATCGAAGTTATACATCTCCTGCATAAGGATTAGGGTTCCATCATAAATTCTATATCAGGATTAAAAATTAAAGATAGAGTTCGAACGACATGTTATGATTTGCATTTTTGGCATTGAAATAGAGATCAATAAATTATTGTGGTTGATTCACCAGATGAGGCTAACCAACCATAATTTGTTTGAGTTGAAAGGCCATTATTTTTCATGGATGAGTATCAAATAGAACTGGGAGGGTAGTCGATAGGTGACAACATGTAGTCAAAATTCACACGAATTTTCTTAAGGCCCTCTTCCTATGTGGAGTTCTCTTTCCATTTCTGAATTTATGCTCCCCATTTCACCTCCTAGGATAAATACATGTTAAAACAACATTTACTTATCTTCTCAATGACATGTTATGCATCTCCTTATAAAAAATGACAAGGTTGTACAATTCATCCTTTGTTTGCCACAAAGGCAAATCTGACTTAAGCTAGAAAAAGACACGTGTTTAGGACAACGTCGTCCAAAAAACTATTAATGAGGTGTTGTGCCTCGATAGTGCACTCTTATGAGTATTGTTTCACCTTGAATTTTGGTCCCTCATCTTATTCAATGGCTTCAACTAGGGTGTTTAAGTTATGAAGCCTTGGTTTTTCCTTTTGTAGTTAGGCTTTCAAATTTTGGTTTTGCAATAAGAGGCATTTTTTTTCATTAAATAAAGTCTAGTAAGCTAGACTACAAAAATAAAATGGTCGAGGCATAACAGGCTTACCTTTAGTCTTGTTCCTCCTTGGCATGTCATCTAATGCCCCTATATTGAATTTCATGGCCTTGCCTTGAAATGGAGGGTCAACTTCTATAGTGTCAGCAAAATCCTCATCCATAGGTTCAAACTCATTGTCTCTAGTGATATCTACATATTCCTCTGTGACTTATTTGCATTTTTCTTGCCATGCATCTCTCATAGGATATCAACAACGAGGTTTATCTGCTAGTGTTGTGATCCAGATTTAAACAAGAACGCAATAGATTACAGAGATAACCATAAATATAGAGATGCGATAACCATAAACAAAGAGATGCAGTGGAAATAATACTTCATTTCATTAATGGAAAATACTGA
>APFE030056793.1:122844-137564 GCA_000404065.3 Pinus taeda | reverse complement strand
GCGACAAGTGGAAAAAGGGAGAAAAGCTGAAGAAGACCTAAGGAATCAGTATCTGATCGAGAAAGAACAACATCAAGTTGAGGTAAATATATTGAATGGTAAAATAAAAGAAAAGGATAAGCTTTTACGATTTCAAGATAGTACTAAAATCTTGGATGATATTCTTAATAGTCAAAGGTCTCCTGCTATCAAGACTGGTCTTGGTTTTCATGAATATGTTGAAGGTGAATCTAGTTCACAAGGTGAGGCAAGAAACTCTAATGAGAAATTTAAAATGCTCAACAAGGAACAACCAAGGAAAGAAATTCCTCAAGGAAAATCCTTTACCCCTAACTATGGACGTGATAGATGATTATTTCCTCCACTGAATAACGTTGAATATTATGTATGTCATAATCTTGGACATGTTGCAGCCAGATGTAGAAGTAGAATGGTTCGAGAAAGATCATCGCATCCCAGGTATTTCAGAGAATATTGCTTTGCCTGCAATGCATATGGACACAAAGCAATTGATTGTGATAGAAGGAACATGAGAAATGTAAGGTGTTATACATGCAACAACTATGGGCATAAAGCAAGGGAGTGCAGGAGCAGATTTCAAAATTCAAAACAAGAGGACCATACATCATCACAGTTCCAAGAATTGAAGAAGACAGAGACAGAAAAGTATGGCATAACTTAGTCAGCTGACATAACAGACACAGGGGAATCTGAAAGTGATGAATTTCAGTATTCCTTGCATACGCTGATATAATGAAGACAAGTCACGTATATACGCGAGTTACAGGTTGTAAAGTTGCGTATATGAAGAAAGGGCAGCAGAACAGACCCAGGTTCAGTCATGGTTGGCTCAGGGGGAGCAGAACAGACTCAGGAAATGGTTCAGTCATGGTTGGCTCACACTCAGGGGGAGCATATACTTCAAATAATTCATTGTTGGCATTATGATTAGAAGTTGCTGATGAAACTAAATGATACATCTTGTTGTTTGATCAAAGGAATAGTATTGCAGGCCGATGCTTATGGTACAGATCTGAATGGTTGGTCTTAGAACCTGCATCTTCTCAGGGGGAGCATGGATAGGTTGGTACACTTTGGCATATACAAAGGGGAAGCCAAATCAGAAACTTCAGCATGTACTCATGGAGAGTATGGACAGCAGAAGGTATACCAAAGAAGAAAATATCTTGGTCCGCCCTTTGCCCTTGATGTCAAAGGGGGAGAGTGACTTGGTGTGGTGGTTGCCATCAAGTCCAAAGGGGGAGATTGTTGGCATTATTATACAAGTGTTGTCCTTGATGGAAACTCACTCAGAGACAGGTACAGGTGATGGCAACTTAATCAGAGGACAGATCTTAATGCAGCAAGATAGAAAGAGAAAATATATACACGCTGGTTCACTATATACCAAGTTGCGTATACAAGCAGGTTCACTATATACCAAGTCGCATATACGCAGGTTCGCTATATACCCGGTCGCATGTACACGCAGGTTGGCTTCAGTAAAAGCGCGTGTATGTGGAAAACTTATCTTTGGTCCGTGGTGGTTATTCCTTGGAAGTTGTGCCTATGGTTTTGGACCATGGTGTCTTGACGGACGTGTTGATCCCTATTTTTGAAGTTGATGCTATTGGATTTCTATGGTTTTGGCCCGTGGTGTTGAGCAAGGCCTAAGGCTATATAAGGAGAAGATAATTAGGCAAAGAGGTATGCAAGGGGTGTCTGATGAAGTGAGAAGATCTGGTATTTGCTGGTTATCTGTTCGGGACGCTTGGCAAGGGTCAGATCTGATAGCGAAGGCATAAGTAATTATTTCTAGATCTGCACGCGGGTTTCCTTTGGAGAAAGCGCGTATACACGCGGTTTCGGTACAGTGAAGTAGCGTATGCATAATAAGATTTGATATTTTAGGTTGCTGTTGATTCTGGTGTTTGTTGCAGAGTTCTGGGCTCTGGTTTGGGTTCTGTGTTCTTGATGACAGGGTTTCAGTGATTCAGTATTGGGTTGTTTGATGAACTATGATGCAAGTATAAGCTAATGATTGTATTGCAGTAATGTTTGTTTTGTACTCTTGGATCCAGTCTGAAAATTGATGAAACGTGGTCCCCGAATGAAAGAAGGTTGTAGCCTTCTGTAGGGTCAGCACCTACGTACTAGTAAATGGATCAGCTAGTACAAGAGCTAAGAGGGTTGTAGCCCTATGCAGGTTGTAGCCTGCGTACTGGTAAAGGACTCCACCAGTACATTGTAAAAGAGGTTTCTTATTAAAGAAGAAAGAGACGAATTGCAGTAGGTGGTTTTCACCCACATTGGGTTTCCACCTTATATCATGGTGTTCATGTGTGTGGCTTTTGTGTGATGTTCTGTTCTGTTATACTACACCTGTTAACTGTTGATATGGGTAATAATGTTCTGATGCATCTACTGAAGATTAAGCTAACTGAATTATAAGATCTCTGGATATACGCAAGTTGCATTAGACACAGTAGCGTGTACACGCGGGTTAACTTAATTGAAGTAGCGTATATGTTTCTGTGTATGAAATTGAAAGGTTTTTAAAAACTGATCTGACAATACTGATTCACCCCCCCCCAGTCAGTATTATTTCCAACAAAAAGGATTTTGAGAAGGGACTTAAGTGGAATAAGTATTAATATGCAAGATCATGATATTCTTAACATATTACTAGTTTCCTAAAACCATTTTAGAAAAAACATCAAATAAATGTTTAAAGAGCACCTAACCCATGATGAGGAACATGTAGTATATATTTACACCATCCTTTTGTTTTCCTCATGAAGTTTGCTTGAGAGATGGTTTGACAGTACTATTGTTATCCTTAACATTCCCACAAAATGATTACCCATGAGACTGATGATATGTATAGCCCATATGGTGTTGTAAATGTCATGTTGAAGAAGCAATATATATATATATATATATATATATATATATAGGTCGGGTCCCTAGTTTTTTAGCATAATTCTGACCAACTATGCCTCGAAAGGTTTTCACAATATAAGTCTTTTTTTCTTAGTGATATTAGCCAGTACCTGGTTTTCTAACTTCATTAAGTGTCGGTAATGCTTGAAAAACTAGGTTTTCACTGTTTTATCTTTTTTCCTTTTTTTTTAATGGACTAGAAATTTAGAGGTTGTAGAAGTGGGTGGATCAATCGTCCTTTCTAAAACTTCTAGATATGATTGCTTTACTGTTACAGGTCTATTTCAGCACATCACTCCCAACATTCAGATCAGTACTTTTAGGGCTCATCAAACCCTAATTTAGTTGGTACATGCCCTAGACAAGTCATCACATTGAATGCCATCATTCCTGTGAGTTTCTTGGCCTAAAGGCATCCTGAAACGACTCCTTGAGGGACCAGCGCAGCCTTGGTAAGGGGTAAATGTGCTACAGAGGACTTAGGCCCATTCAAGCCTGCTCTATAGAGCACCTAGGTCCACTTTGACCTATGTTGGGTGAGATTGAGTGAAATCTTCATAGGGTTTTGGGAATATTCCTACATTCTAGACCATTCTAGAAGATTACCACCTCTTATCCTCTCCTATGAGCTCAAAATTGGATAGGGAATGAATCAAATAAAATCCTATCCTCTCATCCCTTCCTCCATGGAAACTAACTCCCAAATTGGAAATCCATTCAATGCCAAATTTATGACAAAACCACCTCCATTTCCCTATAAATTGAACACTCATCATAGTGATCAGTGGCTAGAATTTGAAGAATTATAAGGAGATATTGTTGGTTTGAGGTTTGAGATCATAAGAAATTATTGTTATGCTGCTAGAGTGTTGTGATTTTGGTGTGATGAAGGATGGAACTCAAGCTGGATGAGTGACATGGGATCGGACTTCCTTGTTTGTAACTCTTCCTTCTACTTAATAAAGTTGTTTACATCTTTTCTCATATTGTTGTCTCTAGGTATGATGATTATATGTGTAAATGCTTTCGATTCCATTTGCTTATAGTAGATAGATCTCTTGCTTTGATTGGTTTTTGTCTTTTGTTTATGATTGTTGGTACTGATTGAGTGTATTCAATTTGAGGAGGAGCGACAGGAGCTATTCAAAGGAGACAAAGAAAAACAAAAGATAACAAGTAGGTCCCTTGTCTTATTTATATTCTATTGGAAAGGGTTAAACTCTTTAATTTTATTGTTCTAAGTGTAGCTACCCACTTAGGGAAGTTGTGTTTATCCATAGATGAAAATTTCCACATAAAAAATCCGCGATCATACTGGGATCGAACCTAGAATCTTTGGTTTTGCAGACCTGACCAATCACAGGTCGAGGAAATAGTTGACCCGATCTCACCTCCAGTCAATCGTACCTTTCCCATAGAGAGTGAGTGTGATACCACCCAAGTTCTTTTTTTTTCTTTAGATTCCATTGAGCTTGGAGGCAACCCTTATGTTCCATCAAGACATGAGGAAAATTGTCTCGTTCTCGTAGCTCAAGGGGGTAATTCTCTCGTTCTTACGGTACCTCCTCCAAGTAGTATGGCCACTTCCTTCGATTGGAATTGATTGGCAGGATGTCGTCTTCCTTCTTATGTGCCTTTCCAGATCATAATACATGTTTGTAATATTATTTTACCTGGAACTATCATAGATGAAGGTGCATCTGTGAGTATCATTTCATCCACTACTTGGCAAGTGCTCAGTTCGCCACCACTTGTGCCTATTACCTAGAATTTGTTGGCATTTAACAGAGGAACTAGTCAACCATTAGGGATCCTTCCTCAGTTGCCTATTAATTTGGGAGGAAAAATTGTTTATCTTAATGTGATGGTAGTCCCAGGCCCTTTAGATTACAATTTAATTCTTGGGCGCGACTATGTTTATGACATGAGAACTATTGTTTCAACACTCTTTTGAGTGATGTGTTTCTTGCATGAAGGTAGAATTGTCAACGTTGACCAACTTTCATTTCCCGGTCCAAATATGGCTTCCAAACAACCATCTTCCCTAAATGGTCCTTTTGTCCCCATGGTATCTTCCCCGCCACAAGTTAATTATGTGGCAACCCATTCCATGCCTACATCAACTGACGATCAATTACGTGATGTTGTACATTATGTACCGGGGGCATTGGAACCAGATCTCTCTAATGGATTCCTTGCTACAAATCCCTTCTAGAGCATTGTTCTCCCATTTGATGAGAACCTCTTATGGGTCATGAACAAGGAATATGAGGATAGTTCTTTTACTGAGTCAACCTCAATAAAAAATAAAATAGGTCTTACGAGCATAGTTCCTTGTCTTGTGTCAAGCTCGTTAAAAATTGAAAGAAGGAATCTAAGGATAGTTCCTAGTCTTGTGTCAACCTCGTCAACAATGAAACAAGGAATATGAGCATAGTTCCTTGTCTTGTGTCAAGATCATTAAAAAATGAAACAAGGAATATGAGGATAGTTCTTTTATTGTGTCAACCTCATTAAAAAAATGAAACAGGTCCCAGAGCATAGTTCCTTGTCTTGTGTCAAGCTCATTAAAAAATGAAATAAGGAATCTGAGCAGAGTTCCTTGTCTTGTGTCAAGCTCATTAAGAAAATGAAACAAGGTCCCTTGGAGCAAAGTTCTAATTCGAGTCTTTGAGTAGATCTCATAAAATCCCAGTCGAGTCTGTCACTTGATCTCGTAAATGAACCTTCATTCCATTCACCTGATAGCCACAAGTAGTCTACTTAGGTGAATGTAATGAAGCTTGGGGGGCATGCATCTAGAATCGATTCATCATGGCGGGGGCATGTAAATCAATCTCAAGCATATCTTTTTGGTTCAAGCTTGTGTAAAAATGAAACTGAATCCAAGCATAGTTTTTCATTTCAAACTTGTGTAAACATGAAACTGAATCCAAGCATTGTTCCCTATGGTTCAAGCTTGTGTAAAAATGAACCCATCTCCATTTTAACCCTCATGGTTTCCATTCTATCATCCTCTTCCGTCAACTAAGCCTTGGTTTTTCTCCTTCCATCGTCACTATCTACTTGGTCGATCATACGCTTTCACTTGGTTGTTTTACCCTTTTTGAGGAATAATTACAATGAGTGGTCTTATTATTAAAGTAGCCTCTTCACATAAATCAACATGTTTTGAGAAGTTCCAACATCACCGGAACCAGTTGCTATCCTAGACACCACTCATTCCTCTAAGTGGAGTCCTCTTTAAGTTCTTTTCGGACTCTCGAAATATGAAAAGATTGTCGAGCGCTTGTCCTTTTCAGCACGTTAACGGATTGGAAACAACATCTATTCAGTATAAGTTAAACCCTTTTCTGAACTGAGATAGATTATTTACGAAAAATGAATACGTTGATCGAACATGGTCAATAGGTTCTCTCTTATATTATTTTATGCTTTTTAGAACTTGAGAGACAAACTTATGAAAAAGAATTTGTGGAGTTTTCTTTTTGTCCCTTTTCAAACTCTATAAACATGAAAAGGACCGAGTTCTCATTGTCATTAAACTCGTTAAAACATCAAATGGTGACAAAATTTTCCATCATGACAAGACCGAGTTTCACATTCACTAGACTTGTTAAAACATCACATAGTGATGGATTCACCCAAAGGGTGGAATTATACAACAAGCATATGTTATCCTCCTCAAGATTGATAAAAAATAAAGAGGTACTGGCCAGTAATGACTGGGGAAAATGGGAAAAGGGTAAACCACTTTACGGTAGCAGGTCGCTCTTGAACATGACACTTTCACTTCATCTATGTGACTACTTGAGTTGGGTTATCTGCTTGATGGTTATCATACCTATGGTCTATCACATCATCCATTTCTTTTGTTTTGGGTCAATGCTGCCAATTCATTCAGACTATTTGGGTTGGGTTATCTGCTTGATGGTTATCATACCTATGGTCTATCACACCATACATTGCTTTGGTTTTGGGTCAGTGCTGCCAATTCATTCAGTGTTGCCAACATGTTCAAGAGAACTCACTCAATTAAACTTTGTTAGGCCCCTATAATACTAGTGATTCCCCCATTACTATTGTCATTGTATCCATTATTGTTATAATTGTGCCCCTATTGTCCCCATATTGTTATTAGTATGCCCCATAAAAACCCACTATTGTTATTTTTGTGCCCTTATGTTATTACTGTTATGTCGGATTGATTATATTATGATCCCTTAGACTCCTATATATAGAAGGTGTTAGAGACTAGGTTTACCTCAGGCTAAAAAAGGTAGGATCTAGGGTCAACATCAAACCACGCTCAACCTGGTAGCTAGCCCTACTAGGTCAGGAGAGGGCTCTCTCCGGGTCAATCTCAGCGAATTATGATCACCAAGGGCTTGAGATTGATTGATATAGCTACTTATATTAGGATAGGTATAGGTACAAAGGAGTTCGATTGAATAAAATGATGATTTTGTGGGCTCTAAGGGAAAGGCAGATCTTGGGTGCAGGGAATGAGGCTCAGTCTTGCAGGGATCTCGATGGGGCAAGGTAGGCAACTAAATTTGGCACTCTAAATCAAGTGAGATGGATGGATTAGAAAGAGGAGGAGTTGAAGAGGGAAAGAGAAACCATGGATCCTCTCCAAACAGTTGAAAACATAAAAAACTAAAGCAAACTTCAAGTAGAGCACTGCAATTTCAATGTATTCTACTTACGCTCTTGTTTGATTTAGCTGAGAAGAAATAAGAGAGAAATGATATACATAACACATCAATAAATTCACAAAGACATAAGAAAGCATTATACCAAAAAAAAATCCACAGGGATCCCAAAGAGTACTGCAAACCCTGGTCTCAAATCCTTAGCGAAAATACTGATATGAATGTACAATGAAGCTCCTTATTCTCTCAAGAGTCCAACCATGCTAATGAATGAAAAAATACATAATATAGACAAACCATAGCTCATACTAGCCTCTAGGGGTCGAGCTCACATGTTTAGGAGCTGATCCAAATGATTCTAAACTAAGAACTAGAAATCAAGAGTGGAACATCATTCCTCTAGAAACAAGGGAACTGATTCATTCAGTTTCAAACAACTTTTTAACTGATGAATCTACCTACAAAAGTGACAATTTGACATATTTACATTATGATCCATCAATATACATGAAATTGAATCAAAAATTTGACATTAAGAAAGTAAAAAAGTAAAACTGGCCAAAGCTAGGTGAAAAACAGAGTAATACTTGATCAAACTGGCAATTTTTCCTCTATGCGCTGTGTCTGATTCTCTATGCGTAGTGCCTGTTTTACCCACTTTTGGAGGCCTTCCCGATGTCCAAATTAGCTCCAAGTGTGCTTGTTGGAAAGGTCTTCCTGTCTATTTTCTAACCTAAGTGGAAGTTTTCACTTTGGCCTCCATTTTCCTCTCCAAAATTTAGTTCTCCCAACACTTCTTCCTGTGTGTCAAAATAGGGGCAGTAAGGTCATTTTTTGAGTGTTTTTGACCTTTTTGAGCGCTCAAAACCTGCCCAAATTTCTTGGCCATTGGTAAGAAAGAATAATTTTTCATGCCAAATCCAAATATGTTGAGTTTTTTTTATTTGGAGGCTCCTATCAAAAGCGAGTGCCACGTGGTGCGACGCATAGGGCAGAAATTCCTGTTTTTTGTGCCAAAATTTTTCAAAATGCAAAAAATGCCCCAAATTTTCTGAAATTTGGGCTGAGCCTTCTATATCAAGAGATATGTTGGGCCAAGGAAGCCTTGGCCAATATCTGAAGTCGGTCATGCTCCTTTTTCCTTTTTGATTCCTTCCTCAATTTTGCCTTTAAACTCTTGATTTGCGCCATGTAATGAAAAGCCATGTGTCTCAACAAGTTTTCTCCTTGTTGACCTTCTCCAACAATTTATCTAAGTGGATGTTGGCTCTCTCAAGACAAGACTCCCGATTGGCATTGATCTCTTGCTCAAGTGAAGTGAGCTCCACCATCCTCCTTTGGGCAGCTTGGCGATTCTCCCGAATATTTTATAACTCCATGATTGCTTGCTGATCTTCAAGCTGCTTATTTCTTTGCTCCAAGTATTTTATAATCCACTTAGCCCTCTCCAAGTTGATGGACAAGGCCTTGATGTCTGCCTGCTACTCTTGGATGGTTTCTTGATGAGAAATAGGTGAGTTGTGATGTGTTTTGACTTTTGCCACCAAGGGAAAGAGTGATATGTGGGAATGTGGAGGGTGGAAACAATGAAGGATTTACGTACTATTGGGGTAGAAATTAGGGTTTGGGTATATTTGACTAGGGTTTGGGAATAGTGGGATTAGGTATTAGGGTTTTTAGTTTTAGGGATAAGGGGATAGGTGAGTGTGAATGAAAGGGGAGAGGGAAAGTAATATGAGTGAAGTGTAGTGAGAGCAAAATGAAAATGGGGATACAACAGAAAAACTACAATTTCGCAAACCCTAGGCAATTTTCTCAACACAAATTTGCAAGGAACTAGGGTTTTGTTTTTAACCTATTGAAACACCATAAACACTGATGGAAACTCATACATTGGAAATATGGAGGTGTTAACTTACTTGTGGAATGAAGAATTTGAAATTTTGGAGCTTATTTGGAGGAATATTTGAATGGATTTCAGGCTTTTTAGCCCAATGTGCCGCGCCAATGTATTTTTTGCACTGTGGAGGGCAGCCCAATGCGCCGCGCCATCTCTATGCGTAGCCCCTTTTTGCAGGAGCCTTTTGAAGGCCTTCCTGATGTACAAATTGGGTTTAGGATAGCTCGTTGGAGAGTTTATTGAGTCTGCGTCCAACCCAACTAGAAGTTTTCAATTTGGAGTTCATTTGACATGTCAAAAATCAAATCTCCCAAGACTGGTCAAAATGTGCAAAATGAGGCTGCCTAAAGGCAGAGTGCTGTTTCTTTTGAAGGTCTTCCTCAACTCCAAATTGAGCTCATGATAGCTCATTGGAAATATCTTTGTGTCTAGTTATCATTTGACTCATCAAGAAAGTCATTTGACCAACCAAGCAAGGAGAAAACTTGATTTTCCCAAGGTCACTTCAGAGGTGCATCAATTCTCTTGAGGAAATTGTATTTTTGACATTTATCTCAAACCATGACACCTGTGTAAAAATTGAAGGAGTTTTTTCTTCCTTGGCTTATTGTGGACAAAAGCCTCTCTCAGTTTTCCAAAATTAATCTTTTCTTGCTCAGAAACATCATGTGAGTAAAACTTATCCTGATTTGTGGAACAAGGGATTTGTCGAAATGAAGTGAAATGAAGGGGATAAAGGGCTTCTAAATTCTTGAGAAAAAATTGGGAGGTAGGGAGGGATGCTAGGAAGAAGGGGAAAGTGGAATTTCAAATATTGAGTGAGGGGAGGAAGTCTAAAAGGAAAAACACAGGCCTAGCCTAGAAAATTGTCAAGTTGTAGCAAGAAACTAGGGTTTGTGTAAAAATGAAGAATTTGAGGGATCTTAGTGATGGGAAGTGTTTAATAAGGTACATTAAGGATAGGAGAAGGTGTATGAACATCAGGATACAAGTTTTGCTAATGATTTGACCGTCCAAGAGAAATTACCTTCCAAACCATAGGAGAGGGAAATGAACCTTACCTAGGCGCAATTGAAGCATGCACATGGTATAAAATGACCCAGTGGAATTTGACATGATGATGAAAAACCTCTGAATGATGGTACACTCAGCTGAATGGTGACATGGACTGACATTTGGACAACTTTGAAAGGAGTAAAAGCAAACCCTAGACCTTAGTGACCAAATTTTGTTTGAAGACTCACTGAAATGACAAAATTTGACCTTGACACCTTAAAATCATTTTGTAAGAGCATGTTTGATCACTGGAGGAAGGTTGCAAAGACTGACACTAACAGAAGGGAGGTTTATTCATTTATCATCATCCAAGAATTGTTCATTTGTGTAATGTAAAGAAGGTTTCCCCCTCGACGAGGCTGAATTCTAAGGTGTTGATCTATCTTTTCTATCTTTTTGTGAGATGGTTTCCTAACATTTAGTATCAGAGCTTTGGATTCTAGGGTTTTGCTGGTCCAGATAGGTCATCATGGAATCTTCACTATAACGTTTTTCTGCGATTTTTCAGAAGCTAAAAAAACCCATTTGAGCTAAAATCATTCTAAACTTCGGGGCCGAATTTTAGAGCTTGTCTCACTCTATTTGCGGAGATATGATATGAGAAATTTAGGGTTTTTGCAGAGTTCCGAATTACATTCCAAACAGGTGACCTGGGAAAAATTATCATAAATTTTGTTTTGAGCATCAAATTAAAATTTAGTAATAAGTTTCAGAAAGAGGATGGCCTGTAGTTTTCTGTGTATCAATTTCAGGTACTAAGGTTGAAAAAGTGACACATGGCACATCTTACAAGTTCGCTCTACTGAACTAGTCTATAATCAAGTCACCGTGGGAGATTTTGGCCTAACTCTTCCTTGGAGAATCCAATCTTGATCAGACTTGCGGGGTTAGAAAGAGGACTCAAAGGGATACCGCAGAATGAGATTTCAGATATTCAAGATCTGCAGTTACAGAGATACAACAGATTCAATATCCAGCTCTTATACATTGAAAAAAAGGTGTGTAGTTTTTTTAAATTTTGCATAAGATTGGTTTGAAAAATTAGTTTGAAGGAATTCAAAGGGAATAGTGAAGAATTGTTAGCATTAATTAATTCTCTGAAGAAAGAAAATGGAAACACCTAGTAAGCAATCTGAAAGCTCTAGCATGAATCGTGAAGAAGAGGAAGAAATGCAACATGATATATCAAAATTACAAGGCCAAGTACAACAAATTTCACTCTCACTAAAGGTAAATTAAGCCAAGATGAATGGTGTGAAAGCTAATATGAATGGCATGCAAGTTAAGATGGATGGCATGGAAGCTAAGATGGATGGCATGGATGCTAAAATGAATGGCATGGATGATAAAATGGAATAATTGAAGATAAATTTGAATAAGTTGCTACAAGAAATGGCCACTAATGGTGAAAGGGTAGTAAAGGAAACTCGTGATGAGAACAAAAGAAATGTTAATCATGATTTCATAGACTCTAATGTTGGATTGAAGACCCACTATGTTCCAAAAGTCAATATGAGGAAGTTTTATGGCAAGGATCCCAAAACATGGATACTACAAATGGAGCATTTTTTTGATATCCATAATGTGCAAAACACACAAAAGGTACATTTACAACTTTATATTTGGAACCAAATCAGTTTTTATGGTATCGATGGCTTTTCTCTCGTAAACAAATTGTCACTTGGGCAATTTTTATGGAAGAAATCATAGCACATAATGAGGATACAAAAAGCGACACCTTTTTTAGCCCATTGATAAATCTTAAACAAAAGGATTCAATGATGGAGCACATTGAGGACTTCCAAAAAATGAACATAAGGGTAAAAGATATTCTAGAGGAGCATAGGATGGATGTGTTCATAGGGACTTTAAAGGATAATATCCAACATGAGGTTCACCTTTGGGAACCTGATTCATTGGAGAAGGCATTCAAGTTAGCAAGAAAAATGGAAAGCAAAATTATGGGAACCAGGAAGCCTATCACTCACAACTATAAAGATGGAAGTGTTGTTGCCCCTAGCCTTCCACAACCTACAAGGTTGACACCACAACAATTGGAAGAAGAAAGAGCAAAATGGCTTTGTTACAATTGTGATAGCAAATACACTAAAAGTCATAAGTGTACTGAGAAGAAATTATTCTACGTAGATTGTGAAGAGGAGGAAGAAAAGGAACAAGAAATGTCAAAAGAAGAGGATATACTCCAGGAACAAACCATAGATAAAGAAGAAATGAATTCGACCATATCGTGTAATGCATTGGCTGGAATTACCACTCCTCAAACTATCAAGATAGAAGGACATATCAAGAAGAAAAATGTAATAGTGTTGATTGATTCAGGAAGTACCCATAATTTTATTCATTGTAAGATATCAAAGGAATTGAATCGCTTCCTATATCTAGCACCACAGTGTCAAGTGATGGTTGCAAGTGGAGGAACCATAAATTGCTCTAGAAAGTTCCATAATATCAAGCTATCCATAGGACAATATGTATTAAATTGCCCAATGCTTTCTATTCCAATGGGCGGTGCTGATGTTGTACTAGGAGTCCAATGGCTACAATCTTTGGGTATAATACCTTTTAATTTTCAAGAACTTTTCATGAAATTTTGCGTGGAAGGAAAGGAAGTTGAATTAAGGGGTATTGCAGGGAAAACAGGAAAGATAATAAGCTCTAACGGTATGACAAAGCTTCTAAAGAAGGAACAACAAGGTGTAATTGCACAATTATGTTAGGTAGAGGTTCCGACATCGAAATCATCTATTTCTCCAGATCTCCAAAAAATCTTGGAAAATCATTCCTAGGTATTTGAGACTCCCAAAGGTCTCCCACCTATTCGTGATCATGTTCATGCTATTCATTTGATTCCAGGAAGTGTTCCTCCAAACATCAGGCTGTACAGATATCCCTATGCCCAAAAGAGTGAAATTGAATGTATGGTTGCAAAAATCCTAGAGGGTGGTATAGTTCAACCTAGTCAAAGTTCTTTCTCTGCTCCAGTAGTATATGGTGCACAAGAAAGATGGATCATGGCACATGTGTCTGGATTATAGGGAGCTCAAAAATATCACTATTAAAGATAAATTTCCCATTGTTGTCATTAATGAATTATTGGATGAATTGCATGGATCAATTTACTTCACCAAGTTGGATCTTCATTTAGGATATCATCAAATCAGAATGAAGATTGAAGACATTCCTAAAACAACATTAATAACTAATGAGGGTCATTATGATTTTTTCATCATGCCTTTTGGCCTTACCAATGCACCTTCTACATTTCAAGGTTTTATGAATTCCATTTTCAAACCCCTCCTTAGAAAATTTGTGTTAGTATTTTTTGATGATATAATAATCTACAACAACTCTTGGAAGGATCATGTTGAACATGTTGACAGGGTGCTCAAACTATTGGAGGAGAAACAATTATATGCGAAAAGCTCCAAATGTTTCTTTGGAGTACAAGAGGTGGAATATATGGGTCATATTGTATCTCATGAAGGTGTTAAGGTAGACCCTAGCAAAATTAAGCCCATTAAGGAATGGAAAATCCCCACATCCATAAATCATCTGCGAGGATTTCTCAGGTTGATAGGGTATTAACAAAAGTTTGTTAAGGATTATGGGAGAATAGCAGCACCTCTAATAACATTATTGAAGAAAGATGCATTTTCATGGACTCTAGAAGCAACAAAGGCCTTCGAACATCTTAAAGAGGCAATGTGCCAAGAACTAGTCTTAGCTACGCCGGACTTCACAAAAACCTTTATTGTCGAATGTGATGCTTCAAGAAATGGAATTTGTGTTGTCTTAATGCAAGATGAAAGACCCATTTCTTTCAAAAGTCATCCAGTCAAGGGAAAGTATTTTCAAATAGCTAATTATGAGAAGGAAATGTTGGCAATACTACATGCACTTAAGAAATGGCAACCCTACCTAATGGGAAGACACTTCAAGGTAAAAACGGATCATGATAGTCTTAAATAGTTTTTAGAACAAATATTATCCTCTGAAGAGCAACAAAAATGGGTCAGAAAGATGTTGGGTTATGACTTTGAAATCATCTACAAAAAAGGGAAGCAAAATGTTGTGGCAGATGCACTCTCAAGAAAGGATGAGGATGTGGAAGCATTGTTGTGCGCCATTTCTATTATCCAACCAGA
>APFE030056793.1:28652-119465 GCA_000404065.3 Pinus taeda | reverse complement strand
GATCCTATCAGAATTTGGCTTTGAGCAGCAGCATCCGACTACACTTTGGTGTGATAATCAAAGTTCCATTCAGCTTTACAAAGATCCAGTTCAGCATCAGCGCAGCAAACACATTGAACTTCACATGCAATTCATCAGAAAGCTCATTCATGACCATGTTCTTGAAGTGCAATATTGTTCAACAAATGATGAGGTTGCAGACATCTTCACAAAGGCTCTCACAGAGGCGAAGTTCACTAAACTTCGATATATGCTTGGAGTTCAGGAAGTTGTCACTAAGGGGGGATAGGCTCTAGTGCCTCCTTCTTTCTCCTATTGTGTCATATTTGTAAATCCTTCAATCCTATCCCAAGTTGTTCTTAAGGGGGGATGTTAGGATATTCCGACACATAGGAATAGTTAAGTTCAACTTGGTCTAGTATAGAGTTAGGATAGAGTTAGGTAAAGTGTGTTTCTTTACCGTTGTACATTTTGTAACTTACAATCCGACGGTCACGATATGTAGTGATCCGACGGTTCATTCTCTCCTCGGTATTACCGACACTTGATCCGTGGCTTGACACCCGATTGGTCCATGAATTCTATTTAAAGCGCATGGAGGGTCATTTGTAGGTTAACCGTGCATGAGAGAAGCTTATGTAAATTTTCATTCTTTTATTAATAAATTGCCTGTAGTAGCCACGTTGGCGCAGGCCGTTGACTGTTTCCCTCTCTGAGGGTTTTAACCACGTCAAAATACTGGTGTATTGATCTGTGATCTGTTTGTGAGCGGTGTCCTTCTGGTGTTCTGTCTGAGGAACTTACCCTGTAAATTCCTACACCTTGAGGGACCAGTGCAACCTTGGTCAGAGGTCATTGTGCTGCAGAGCACTTAGGCCCATTCAAGCCTACTCTACAGAGCACCTAGGCCCACTTTGACCTACTATGGGCTAGATTGAGCGAAATCTTCATAGGGTTCTAGGAATATTCCTACATTCTAGACCATTCTAGAAGATTCCCACCTCTTATCCTCTTCTATGAGCTCAAAATTGTATAGGGAATGAATCAAATAACTTCCTATCCTCTCATCCCTTCCTCCATGGAAACTAACTCCCAAATTGGAAAGCCATTCAATGCCTAATTTATGACAAAACCACCTCCATTTCCCTATAAATTGAGCACTCATCATAGTGATCAAGGGGCTGGACTTTGAAGAATTGTAAGGATATACTGTTGGTTTGAGGTTTGAGATCATAAGAAAGTATTGTTATGTTGTTGGAGTGTTGTGATTTTTGTGTGATGAAGGATGGAACTCAAGATGGATGAGTGACATGGGATCAGAGTTCTTTGGTTGTAACTCTTCCTTCTACTAAATAAATTTCTTTACACCTTTTCCCATATTATTGTCTCTATGTATGATGATTATATGTTTAAATGCTTTCGATTCCATTTGCTTATAGTAGATAGATCTCTTGCTTTGATTGGTTTTTGTCTTCTTTTTATGATTGCAGGTACTGATCGAGCAGATTCAGTTCGAGAAGGAGCGACAGGAGCTATTCAAAGGAGACAAAGGGAAGCAAAATATAACAAGTAGGTCCCTTGTCTTATTTATCTTCTATAGGAAAAGGTTAAATTATTTAATTATGTTGTTCTAAGTGTAGCTACCCACTTAGGGAAGTTGTGTTTATCCGTAGATGCAAAATCCCACATAACATTTACCAAATCCTTAATCAATTATTCTTTGGGCTTAGGATTTTGATATAACATTAATCGATGCTCGTTGACCATTTTTTTTTTTTTTTTTTTTAAGTTAGACTAATTATATTAGTGAAAAAATATTGTACACTGAGGCCTTAGCCTATGCATATCCATGCCTGAGTGTTGGTAAAAAACAACAGAAATAGAGTTTGGACTGCCCATAATGGGAAACCAGTCCGAATCAAAAAAATGAGTGCAAAATTTAACTTGCTGCCCACGTAAGGGAAACCAACAATTGCACACAATTGTTTATCAGTTTGTCAAGGTGAAACAGAAACCAACCAAGGAACCTAATACATTAGTTTTTCCGGAACCCCCATTAAAGAAACTAGAAAGCCAAAATTCCCAATAAAAACCTAAGAAAAAGCAGACACTTCGCAAGCTGTGTGGCGGGCTATGTGGAAAACATGTGGCAAGCCAAGTGGCTGACTAAGAGCGAGGCGGAGATGACGGGTGTTACTCCACGATGAAGAACCTGTACTCCTCCATGTCGACACCTGCCTTTTGGGAAGCCTTCATGTTGTCTTCCTGTTGCGCCGGTTGTTCCTCCTCGATGAAAGAGTGGTAAGGATCCACGTCTTCTTCTGCATTCTGGTCTTGTTCTGCCTCCTTCCCCATTTGTCCCGTCTCCTTCTCAGTTTTCCACGTCCCTACTCTGTGGGTGCTCGTCTAAGCGATGTTCAAATCTGCTTTGTTGTGGCCACCACCATCAGTGGCCTGCTCCTCAATTGCTCTGGTGTGGCCACCACCTTTAGTGGTCTGTCCCTCAATTGCTTGCTCCATCTCGTGAAAGATTATGGAGATAGTGGTAGTGATGATGGGCCTGTTCATGGATGAAAGAAAGGTGAATTGGATGGAATAGAGATGCGTCTATGGATTGGAAGGAGTGCCCTTGGGAGGCAAAGCAGGATTGGAAGGAATGTCGGTGGGAGGCGAGGTAGGGGGCGTCAAATGGAGGCGGTGAGGTTGAGAGTGGCCTCTGCCATTGCGGGTGTTTGGGTAGCACCCTGTTATCGGCTAGGCCAGAGAGGAAGTGGAATCAGAAACTGGGGAATGTGGGGGACGAGCCAAGATTCCTTTACTTCCACCCGAGTGACTTCACATATGATGACGCGTTATTGGCATGTTGGTGCCAGAAGTTTGAGAATTTCTTCCGAAATTGGGCTCAGAGTGATGCAAAGGCTCAATAAAATTTACGGGTGGCTCTGAGGAGGGACTAGATGCAGAGGCCGAGTGGAAGACGAAATGGAAAGCTAGGCTCTGAGTGAAGTGAATTCTCGGGCCTAAGTCAATGTAGAAAAGGAGGCGACAGCACCTCCCAGTGGTAGTGCGAGAGCTGGGTGTAGCAACAGCTTGAGGGCAGAGGCATTGGAGAGGCAGAGGATGATGGATAGGTGCATTGGTAAGAGTATCACCGGAATTCATTTTTGTGTGGAGCCAAGGTGGGCGGTTGCAGACAGGTTGGAGATGGCGCTCCCTTAATTTCCATTTATAGTTGTTGCTAATGCCATTTTTAGACCAGTGTGCCAAATTACGGAGGGCCATGTGGTTTGGCCACATGCAGTTCCGTTCAGTCACCACCTCATTGTCCTTGATGAGCACTCGCATCCGGGAGATGCTCGTTGACCATTAATGATGTCCATGCTCCATCAATAGTGTGGAGTTTTATGGACCCATTGCTAAATATAGTTTCAATTTCATACAGTCCTAACCATCTTGTATAGAATTTCCCTTTGAAATCCTTTTATATTGTGGTAAAAAAAAGAGCCTAGTCACCTTCCTTAAATTTTCTCTTCTTGATGAATTTGTTGTACCAATTTTCTCGTTACTGCTAGACAACAATTTTTTGTTGTATGCATCCTGGTGTATTCCATCGAGTTCATTGAGGTGACCCAATCGATGCTATTGAGCCTTAGATAGGTCCATTCCCACTTGCATATCTATCCTTAGTGTTTTGATTTTGAACTCGATAAGAAGGACAACTTGCTTCATGTATATGAGCTCGTAAGGAGTAAAACTAAGTGGCATTTTTCCAAGTGACTTTGTAGGCCCACAAGACCTCTGAGAGCTTCTCAGCCCAAATTATTATGATGATGTTATACCATCTTGGTCAAGATGGTCTCTAGAACCTTTGTAGTAACTTCTACTTGTCCATTTTCTTGAGGGTGATACAAAGTGGAGATCCAAAGCTAAATTTTGAACTTATCATTAATAGACTGGATGAGTTTAGAAGTGGAATGAGTCCCTTGATCTATAATAATTTCTCATGGGATGCCAAAATGAACAAATATTTCTTCGTACAAGGAATTATCCACTACTTATTAAATTTCCTTAGGTAGGGCCTTAGCCTCAACCCACTCAGTTACATAGTCAGTACACACCAAAATGTATGGCTTTTATTTTGATGGTGGGTTAATAAGCCATATAAATTCGAGAGCCCACTTTTCAAAAGGCTCTGTCATAACTTGTGGTTGCAACGGAATTTTTTTAGATTGTGCTAGTTTTACCATTCTTTGACATTTATCACAACTTCTGACATATTTCTTAGCATCCCTTAAGATAGTTGGTCATTAATATCCTTGTTGCAGGACTTTATTTATAGTTCTTTTATCTATAAAGTTCCCTCCACAAGGTTAATTATGAGACACTTTTATTATTTCATAAATTTCATCTTCTCGAACACATCACCTGATCACATGATTAGGCCTAGTTCGAAATAGGTACCCTTGGATCTAAGAGTATATAACACTATCTGTGACAACCTTTTGTCGTTCTTTGGGAAAGAAATGTTGTGGGAGTTTCCCTACAACCAAGTAGTTATAAATATCTATAAATTATGATGAATTAATAGATAAAGAAAACAAATGCTCATCTAGAAAAAAACTTGTATAGGATTAGATCCATCTTTTTGTGCAGTTGTGATAAAAAATAAGCAATGACATTTTCCTTTCCTAACTTGTGAAGGATAGTAATATCAAATTATTGCAGAAGAAGAAGCCACTTGTTCACTCTACCATGAGTAATAGGTTTATTCATAAGATACTGAATGGAAGAGTGATCAATGTGTATCAATACAGGATACCGAATAATATAATGACAAAATTTATCTATGGTGTGAACCATGACAAAGAATTTGTTTTTTGTTATAGTGTATCAGCCGAGGTTGGTTTCTTACTGACATAATAAATTGCATAAGGTTTTTTTATTCCTTTTTTCCTAATATAGCCCTAATGGTTGCATTTGAGGCATCAATATGAATGTGAAAAGGCAAGGACTAGTTAGGGCCTCATATAATACGAGCAGTGGATAATTTTTCTTTAAGAGTATCAAATGCCTATTGACATTGATCATTCCAACATAATTCTACAACTTACATTAGGAGGTGGAATGATGAGGAAGCTTTATTAGTAAATTTATATATGAATATTCGATAGGAACCTGCATATCCCAAAACATTATGGACATCATGTTGTGTAGTTGGGGTCGATAGTTTGAGAATTACTTCTATTTTAATGGGATCCACCCTAATACCTTTAGGAGAGATATGGTGTCATAACACAATTCCCTCAGTGAGGAGAATTTGACATGTTTTATTAATGAGAGAAAGGTTTGTCTCTTGATATAAAACTAATACTTATTCAAGATTCCTCAATGCCTCTTCAAAAGTTTCCTTGTATATTGTAAATTCATCCATATATATTTCAACATATTCATTGGTAAAGTCATAAAATATCCCAAGAAAATCTCCATGAAAGGTTGCTAGATAATTTCATAATCCAAATGGTAGTACTCCATATACATAAGTTCCCAATGGATAGGTAAAGGTTGTCTTTTGTTGATTTTCGGGGGCTACTTGAATCTAATTGTAGCCACTAAATCCATCAAGAAAAGAAAATAATTTCTTCCCTGCTAGGGTGTCTAAGACTTGATCAATGAAAGGTAAAGGGAAATAATATTTTAAAGTATCCTTATTTGGATCTCGCTAATCGACTCACACTCACCATTTTCCATTATTTTTAGGTACAATGACCAAAAGTGAGCCCCATTTTCTATCAAAGATAGGGTAAATAAAGTTTTCATTCGAAAAAAATTGTAATTCCTCCTTAAATATGTCATTCAGCGCTAGATTCATCCTCCTTTGGGGTTTCCTAATAGATTGCGAATTCTCATTTATATAAATATGATGAGTAAATAAATTGGGAGGAATCCCCTTCATGTCAATATAATCCAAGGAAAAAGACCTGCTATTTTTTCTAAGCATCTTTATAAGTTGCTTTTGCTAGAAGGCTCTAGTTGGGCATTAATGTTTAGATATTTTCCAAGGAAAATTTCAATATCCTTAGCTTGATTTTCTATAACAGTATTAGGTGTAGCTATTGAGTCTAGTTGTTGTGCTGGTTCAATAGGTGGATGTGTTTCTCAGGATTGTTTCCCTAAAACTTGATTGGGCGGTGAATTGTAGTTGATGTGGGGATGTGCTATAAAGGTAAAAATTATATCATCCTTAGTATTTTCCTTAAAAGTCGAGGCTTGGTTGATGGTCAAGAGAGGTTGAGTAGATTCTTCATCATTGTATTCAAACCAAAAATATTTTTCATCATCTAAGGAAGGTTTACCAGGAGGATAAAGAGTAAGCTTCTTGGTGGAATTTCCATGGGAGATAGTCATATCCCCAGACATAAAATTGATATATGCATCTATTGTGGCTAGCTAGGGTCTTCCTATGATTAACGGATAACCGCTAAAATTAGCTTTATGTTGAAAAATCATGAAGTCAACTGCATATTCCTATGAATCTATGGAAACAACAATATCCTCCACCATTCCCTATGGTTTTATGGTAGACCTATTAGTCAATTGAAGGACAGTTGGGGTTGGTCATAGATAAGATAATTTAAGTTTCAACATGGTTTCTTTTGTCATAATGTTTATGGCTACCCCCAAATATGTTAATGTATTAGATATGGGGATATTGTTAATGTTAACAATAATTATGGGGTTTTTATGATCCCCATACTTTGCCATAAACAATTTTCTTGACGTTAGATCTGTTAATTTCCCAATCACACGAATTGTATTGGGATCTTTATTTTTTCTTCCTAGTTTCTTTAAACAAAGTTCCCAAACTCCTTTTTCATAGATAGTAACATCCTTAATGGCTTGAAACAATGGAATATTCACACATACATTTCTTAATTTTCCTAATAAATCAAACTCGAGTTGCATAGGGGGTTTTTCAAGACACAACCTCTTTGGATGAGGAAAATCTAGCTCATTTTCATGAGATTGTTCCACTAGAGTGCCTTGTGCTTTTGAGGAAAGCAATTCTAGTTATGGAGAGTTATCTTCATAATCTTGTTCTTGGATGATAGGAGGAGTTTGATTTTGGATTATTTTTCTAGAAAGAAGATGGATAGTTTTTCATTCCATTGCTGAAAAAGTATAATTAGGAAAATGAGGTAGTTCAATGTTGTAGGTAGGTTATACTAATTTATTGCTCTGGTTGGGTATAATATGGGTAGGTAATTTGGGTCTCTGTAGAGTTTGAGAAGGTTGGTTAGAAGGTAGTTGAATCTATTACAAATGTGCTTGAAGAGGACCTTGTCATGCCATATTTCCAAATTGGAATGATCCTCTCCAAACTATGGCCCAAACTTGATTTTGCATTTGAGGGGGCCATTGTAGCCATGACATGGGAGGGTACCATCCAAAAGTGAGAGTGAAATATTGGGAAGGGTCAGAGGATGTAGGTCCATATGATTGATGGGGCCATGTTTTATTTTTAGCCGCAAAGAAAATTTGCATGGTCTCCTCATTGGCTTCTTGAAACATTTCCTTAAGCCCTAGTAGAGAAGGACAATCTCTAGTGGACTGTTTATGCTTGCAAATATTACATGTATCGACATTGTTTAAATGGCATTATTGAAGAGGATTTTTATTTCAACACTTAGAGAAAAATATGGCCAAGGTCAAATCAACCTCCTCCTCCTTCTTTTTAGCTTACAGTTTGTCTATTTGGGAGCTAAGTGTGTTGATGGTATCAATTTTAAAATTATTTAATAAATTCCCAACTCAACTTTAGTCACCCTTGGCCCACTTGACCTACTAATTCTAAAGACCACATCCCTATAACTCTTTCCATATTTTGAGCTCCCTCTAGAATATTTATTACACAAGTCATACATCTCCACATATGATAATAGAGAAGAATTTCATGCTCCTATGAGGTTTAATGTTTCAAGACAACCCTCTCATATTCCATTAATAAAAAATATGTGCAGGGTTTCAAGGTCTAAAGTATTTTTTTTTCTTTGTAAATTGTACTAGAACTTCTCCACGTAACTCCAAACTTTCATTGTCTACTTGGGACATTTTCAATATTTATTCTTTCGTATCCTAGACCTTACAATAGTCCTAATATTTCTTCAAAAATGTCTTATTCATATAAACATATGGAGGGTTGCATCTTTCAAAGTAGCGAGAAATAATTTCAACTTTTGGGAATCCATAGAATAATCTTAACTACGACAAATAACATAAAACTCAAAATAAAAATAAAAATTGGATCCTCCTTTGAAAGGCCATGAAAATTCATAAGGGAAGAAAGGGGGAAAAATGAAAAATAAAACAATTAGACTTAATATATATTTATATTTATAATTTTTTCCCATGAAAAAATGATATACTTGTTATTTCCTTGAAATCAAAGTATACAAATTACTATTCAATTACATCCTCCCGGATATGTCTGTTAAGAGCTAAGTTACTAACAATCCATAACATAAAAAAATCATAACTAAAAACAAGTAAGGTCCCTAATATTATAACAACTACAAATCAGAATAAGTTGTTTGCTTTCACCTTATAAAACAATCATATGTAAAAACAAGCAAGGTCCCAAAGGTTATAACAACTACAGATCATAATAAGTTATTGGTTTTCACCTTAAGAATATGGATGACATTTTTTGTAATCACTAATTTTATTACAAGCTAGAGCAATGCTTCCTTAGACATTATATCCTCTTTAACGATGTATTCTCTCTGGATATGTGATACATCAATATTTATTATAATGATTAATATAGATATAAATCATTATTAAAGGCCATTTTGTCACATTCAACCAAATGACCTTGACCTTGGATCAATCATCATCGGTTCACACTTTGTAATCATCCCCTACAAAGGAAAAAGCATCCCCTTTCCAAAATTTCCAAGAAATTCTCCTTTGTATTAGTTGAAACCCTAATTTAAGTCCCCATCACACTTTCCTAGTTAAATAAGCTCGTTTTTGCAAGTTGCATAAGATGGAAAAAAAAATTTCAATGAAGGTTGCTTTCATTATAAGTGTGATGACCCTTGAAATGAGGAAAAAAATAAATATAATTTCGAGGCTTCTGCTTCTAAAGCCTTCTATCATGAAAGTTTCCATTTTCTATTAAGGATGTCCTCAAATTCCTACAAATGATGTCTTATCACTTATCCCATGGAGCTTATCCCCTTCTAAAGTGGATATTACCCTATTTTAATGGATCTATAACCTCCTCATTTCTCCTACAAATGCACTACTTGCTATTAGGATTGGGTTTTTTTTTGGAGACTCTTAGTTATGCCCTCATACTGCACATTTGTGTCTAGAGGTCCATAATCCATCCATGTACTTGGCGTGTAATTGAAGTCTTGATATTATGGAAAAGGAAGGATAAGATAGTTGGGAGAGATCTACAAGGTTAATGTCTACAAGGGTTGCAATCTTATCCTACTTTTATTAATACAAAAATTCCTTGTTTTCCTATACATTGTCTCATTTATGCACATGTAGAACAATGAATCATTGGCCTATTGTTTACAGTTGTTTGTATATGTTATTTTTATGTTTTGGTTCTCTTGCTTAGTTTGGATAATTTGTAGGTTCCACTTATAGCATTCAAAGTTGGAGTTAAATCTTGCAAGCGAGAACAAGAAGAAAGTTTACATTAGTTTCCAAGTAAGTCTCTCTTCCATATTTCAAACTTCTCTAAGGAAAGAAAATAAATTTTGTCTTTGTTGTTTCTAGATCAGACAACTAGGTCTAGGGAGATTGCTTATGTCCACATAAGGAATTCATCCATTAAACAACTTCGAAAATATGTTAGGGAACGATATCTTCTTTAGTGGTTTCCTTTGTCTAGCCTTTTAGGACATCTGAAAACGACTCTATTTAGCTGGTTCATATAGTTAATGGACCTAGGGAAGCATAATTTTGAGATTGATTAGGGTTAGTTTTGCATGTTTTAAGAAAATTTTACCCATTGCACTGGTTACCATATATTGCCTAGGATGACCCCTATAAGTGAAAAAAAATTGCATTTCCTTGCCTTCTTTGAATTGTGTTTTGCTTGCAATGTCTTCCTGAGTCTATGGTATATCCAAGGTCTTTGTAAATCCATAAACTTGTTTGGAATTGAGTTTGATTTCCTTTTGGTAAGACTTTTCTTTATTTTGTTTCTTCTTGTAAACTATGGTTTCCAATCATTTGGTTTGGTTATTGATTTGTTAAAAAAAATCATGTCACTTTTTTGACATGTGTGAATGATTTTGATTCAAAAATCTAGTCATGTTTAATTTTTCATTGCATTGAAACTTTGAAAAATAAAGAAAAGGAAAAGTTTCATTTCTTTATGCGTTAGGGCTTTGAATTGGAATAATGAGTTTGCAAATATTTTTTGGAAGTTCTTGTTTTCTACATCATTGTTTGAAACTCCTTCCCTTCTTTAGATAGATCTTCATTTAATGAAAATAGTTCTTTCTCATTCTAGTTTAATTCTAGGAGTTTAGGTGAATTCGTTTCGAGCAGTGAAACTGAAACTTTAATCAAGATCAACATTAAAATTTATCGGTTAACCAAAGGAGAATTTGGAACATTAAGGAAACATTTAGTGGTCTAGGCTAGAAGACATGTTCTAGTGTCTCTAAATGTAGGGGTTGTCATTACTTGTAAGTGTTACATCCCGAGGATGGTTGGTTTTCCACATACATCAGAGTATATCTGAACGTTCTTCCACATATCTTTTGGTATATAATATGATGCTCCACATACAACGAGTATATCAGAACGCCCCCATCGTAAGGTTACACATTAAAAAACACTACTGCGAACTACACTTCCACGTACCTCCCAGTATATTTTGAAAGTCCCCAATAGATTGAAAACCTACCATAGGTAACCAATTTTTCCACCTTGTTAACTATGATATGTCAAACACAACATTTGGGGAGATTTCCTACATGCACTTAACCGTGTATTGCAATTCACAGTGAATTGGTAATCCTTATATGCCTAGTTACCCCTCTTTATTTTTGTTTTTGTTTTTACATTTAAAACTCAATTAATTAACTCTTTTTCTACTCCTTTGAATACCTTAGGTTGAATCTCATGGTAACAGTTCTCGAGTCTACCAGTTAAGGAAACCCCTTTCATGGGAATCCTAGTCATTTTCTTTCTTTTGGGAATATTTGTGCTCCTTATATGGCTACGTTGTCCCTACTTGGATTTTCCATAGGTTTACTATTTTGGTTGTTTTCAACCTCTTTGGTTTTGAGTGTCCAAACTGTTTGACAACTGAGTCCTCCTCCTGAACAACACCAACCTCAAGTTTACCCTTTTCCTTTTTTGCTCAATGTCTCTTCCTCCCTTTCTTCTTCCTTCCTGGTAAAAGTATTGATGTTAGTAACCAAGAAGCTAAGAATAAGAAGAAACAACCATTGCTACGAATACAACTAATGTTGATAAACATTCCAACAAGCCCCGTAATGTTAAATTCCCTTGCAAGCTTTGTAAGGGTGATCACCTTCTAAGAGATTGTCTTGGTATTCCACTAGTATTAGAAGTGTGGTCCAAAGGTTCAAATCATATCTTGTCGTCAGCCTCTGGAGATCACACTGGTGACAAACCATCAACTAGTGATATTAAGGTTCCCGGGAAGAAGGGAAAAGTTAAGTTTCCTTGTAGGTTATGTGAAGGGAATCATAAAATTCACCTTTACCCTTATATGGATGAAACATACAAAGTGTTGGAAAGCTAACTGCTTCTAAACAACAAATTTTAGCTAGTTACCCTAATATTTCCCCCGATCCTCCATTAGTTAATGAAGTGATTGACTCTATTACCATCAATCCCACTCTCTCTTAATGCAAATCCCATGTGTTTGTTCCCAACCAACCATTGGTTGAGAAAATGGTTAAATAGATTCCATATTCAGTCGAGAATAAGTTCATACCACTTAGGTTCTTCTTGTTACTTCAGATCGTACTGAACAAGGAGGTTCTTCTCTTGTTATCAAGGAACCCCCTCTAAGTAATCAGGTGATTTCCTTTTATTGGAATCAATTGACAAAACCTCGTCTCCCTTATTACATACCATTTTAAGTCACAGTGAAGTATTTCGATAAGAATTTATATCACATTGTTAGAGATGAGGGTGCTTCTGTTAACATTCTATCCTTGACTGCTTAGGAAGCTATAGGTTCAACCCCTCTTCTTGTGTCTATTACTCAGAGTTTTTTGGCTTTTAACAGAAGGACCATTGAACCTTTATGGATCCTTCCTTAGCTACCTATTACCTTGGAAGGAAAAATTGTCTATATTAATGTTATGGTAGTCCAAGGGCCCTTGGATTTCAATTTTCTCTTTGGGTGAGACTACGTTTATGCTATGAATGTTGTTATATCCACACACTTTTGAGTGATGTGTTTCCCGCATGATGTAAAAATTGTGACTATTGATAAGCTTTCATTTGTTGGCCTGATTTGACTGCCAATCATCCAAATTCCTTAAATGTTCCAAATATGCAAATGGTATCTCAACTGCCACAGGTCAATTATGTGGCAACCTGTCCCATTCCCGCACCTATCAATGAAGAAGATCCTTTCACAATTTTCTCAACTTCTTTTGACCTGGATCCAGTAGGTGATATAGTGAATCATTTACTAGGGGCGTTAGAGCTTGATCTTTCCATTGGATCCCTTGATATGCATCCCTTCCGGAGCACTTTTCTCCCATCTAATGAGAACCTCTTCAAATCCATGGCCTCGTGGGGGCCATGATCAAGGTAAATACCTATCAACACTATTCATTTTCTTATGTCAATCATTAAAAAATGAAACAGATCACCTTAAGAATAGTTATTTTACTATGTGAAGCTCATTAAAAAATGAAATAGGTCACTGTGAGTTTCTTCTATGCTTCAAGTTTGCATAAAAATGAAACAAATCTATGAATATAGTCACCTTCATTTCTTCCTTCCTTCTTGGTGAACATATTCCTATTAGTAACCAATAGTCTATCTGGGTCCATGAGAATATTTGGTGGATTAAATGAAGTTGCGGGGGGCATACCTCTACCCTTATGTTGGGAACAATAAATTCATCGCAAGCACAATTTTTCCATGTTTCAAGCTTGTGTAAAAATGAAACCACTCTCAAGCATAGTTTTTCCCTGTTTCAATCTTGTGTAAAAATGAAACCACTTTCAAGCATAGTTTTTTTCCTTTATTTCATGCTGGCATAAAAGTGAAACCTATTCTGATCATTTCCATTCTTACTAGCCTATTGTTTCTAGATGTGCCTTGGTTTTATCATTCCATCGTCACCATCTATTTGGTCGATCATCTGCTTTCACTTGGTGTTTTACCCTTTCTTGGAGGAATCCTTATGATGAGTGGTCTTATTAGCTTGCCTCTTGACTTGTACATGTTTTCAGTAGTTCCATCATGACCAGAACCAATTGCTACCCTTTATACCACTTGTTCCTCCAGTAGGAATCCACTTTAAGCTCTTTTCAGACTCCCAAAACATGAAAATATTGTCGAGCACTTATCTTTTCGCACTCGTTAAATTAAATGAAAGAACGTTTGCCTAGTATAAGTTTAACCCTTTTCCGAACTACATGGAAACTTTACAAAAAAATAATACTTTAGTCAAGCATGGCTAAAAGGTTCTCTTGGGTGGTTTTTATGCCTTTTCAGGCCCAAGAGACTAAAATTACAAGAAGGAACCTCTTGGAATTTTATTTTTCGCCTCTTCTTAAAACTCTCTAAACATGAATAAGAATTCAAGTTATACCTTCATTGGACTCATAAAACCATTAAACATTGTCAGAATCATCAAGTATGATGAGACCAAATGACTCCTTCTCAAGGATTGTTAAAAATACTCATAAGGATGCCTCTAAAAGATGAACTTATAAATCAAGCATATGTTATCCTCCTTAAGCTTGTAAAAAAATAAAGAGGTACTGGCCAGAAATGGTTGGGAAAATGGGAAAACAAGGTGTAAAACCTATTTATGGTAGAAATTTTCTCTTAAACAGACACTCTCTCACCTTTTTCACTGCTTTGGGTTAGGGAATCTACTTGCCTCTTTGTTGATCACATCTCATTGAAAACCTTAATAATGGGTCTTTGAGTCAATCATACCAACTCCATAACATGTCATCGATATGTTAAAGAGATGTCTACTCTTAGTTGACATCTACTACAATACCTTTAAGCCTCTTTCATGTTTTCCTCCCCTGAACCAACTATGAATCATCACATTTTCTCTCAAACCTTGATATCTGTTTCATGTTGTTCATTGGGGATACATTAAGGCCTTCCTACGATGGGTTTCTTCTTGTCAACATCAACACATTATCTAGGAATTTAACTTAGAAACTCCCTTTAGTGCCTTGGATCTTGCATACCTCAATAGTAAGTTTCCTCACTTTCAGCGATAGGTTTTCACCATTAGCCTTCGACCGAAATATTCAATGTGGTGTTCGACTCCAAGTCATTCATTCATACCTCATAGATTGTGCTTAGTACCTTGAGGGCCATTATCATTATCCATGGTTCCTCTCGCGCCTATTAACGACTTTCATTATTGACTGGTAATCAGATGGTGTATACCATGTTTGACTCCAGGACATCTATTCACATGGTTAGACTTGTACTATCGAGTGACGAGGTAGAAGACCCTAGATCTAGTTTCTCCCATCCGACTGCAATTTCAAGATTCATACAAGATTACAAAGTATGATGGCTATATTCATGCAAAATGTTATCTAAGAATGGGTCCAAAATATGTCATAAATGGAAATGACTTTGATTATTGTACATGTAAAATGGAATATACACTAAGTATGGGTATGCCTACCTCAACAATGATATCATGATGATAATGTATTGTAACAAACAATTGATGATCTCAACCATATTATTCTTGATCCAAACTTTTGAGATGGTGAAGCACTTAAGTCCTCATCCACTGCTTCTAACTTTGTACTTTAGGGGGAATCTGTTACAGACATTTTTTTCAATTTCAACCAAATGACCTTGAACCTAGATCAATCATCATTCATTCACACTTTGCAATCATCCCCTACAAAGAAAAAATAATCCCCTTTCCAAAAATTCCACGAAATTATGCTTTATATTGGCTAAAACCCTAATTTAAGTCTCCATCACACTTTCCTAGTTCAGTAAGTGCGTTGTTGCAGGTTTCATAAAAGGGAAAAATGTTGGTTAGTGCAAGTTTCTTTCACTATAAGTGCGTTGACCCTTAAAATGAGGAAAAAATTAAATATAATTTCTAGGCTTCCCCTTCTAGAGGATTCTATCACGGAAGTTTCCATTCTATATTAAGGATGTCCTCAAATTCCTACAAATGAGGTCTTATCACTTATCCCATGGAGCTTATCCCTTTCTAAAGTGGATCTTATCCTGGTTTAATGGATCTACAACCTCCTCATTTCTTCTATAAATGCACTACTTGGTATTAGGACTGGGTTGGATCTTGGAGACTCTTAGTTATGCCCTCATGCTACCCATTTGTGTCTATAGGTCCATAATCCATCCATGTACTTGAGGTCTAACTAAAGGCTTACTATTGTGGCAAAGGAAGGAAAAGATAGATGGGAGATATATACAAGGTCAAGGCTTGCAAGGGTTGTAATGTTCTCCTACTTTTATTAATACAAAAATTCCTTGTTTTCCTATACATTATGTCTCATTTATGCATATGTAGAACAATGAATACTTCGATTATTGTTTAGAGATTATTGTATATGCTATTTGTATGTTTTGGTTCTCTTGTTTGTTTTGAATGATTTTCAATTTCCACTTATATCATTTGGAGTTGGACCTAAAGCTTGCAAGTGACAAGAAGAAGAGAGTTTACATTGGTTTCCAAGTAAGTCTTTCTTCCATTTTTCAAACCTCTCTAAGGAAAGAAAAGCAATTTGGTCTTGGTTGTTTCTAGATCGGGCCACTAGGTCTAAGGAGATTGCTTTTGTCCACAGAAGGAATTATTCATAAAAAAATCATAAACATTTTTCACTATATAAATAATTTTAACTTAGGTTATTGTGTCAATATGTGCATTCTACATCCCGATATGAGGGAGATGTGTAATTCATTTCCTACCCAACTTGACTTGACACATGCCCATTTTAAAATAAAAATAAAATATTCTCTAATTAATAAAAAAAACCTAATGTCTACTATAATAAAGTATAAAAATGAATATACATGTTTCGTATGAAGGAGATGTGGTAAAAATATTTCAATCTCATTCTCAACAAAAATTAAATATTTTGATATCTATGTGAAGTATTATACTTTTTTATATTAACTTTAGAGAGAGATAAAGTAAATAAAAGTAACAATATATATAATTTTTCACTTTTGACTGTGAGTAAGATTTATAATTCTTATACCTTTTAAAAATATTTCATTACAAAACAATTATTTGAATATATATACTAACTAATTTATTTGAAGGTGAATTTCATATATATGTATATATGGATAAATCCTTGATGGGGTTGGGAACAAAATGCGAAGGGAGGTCTCAAGGTTCAAGCCCACCACCCTATTGATGTGATGGATATTAATGAGAAAGGGATGCACCTTTCCCCTGGCACAAAGTGACATGTAATAGAACAATTGTATTATAAATGCTCTCAGAGGGTGGTGGGGAGAGACTTAATCTTAGAGATAAGGGAAGATGGAGGGGCATGTCATGAGGTCGAGGAGCCAACCGCCCTATGGTTGATGTGTAAGCTTGGTTCCTAGAATGAGAAATTTGTGTTTTACTCTAATATTTATAAGTGGTGGAGGGTAGCGAAGGCTGGTTGTGTAGGATGGAATTTGCTCGATTCGCTGGAAATGGTTGAAGGAAGATGGGTGTCCTTCTCCCTTTCCAGTCATGGTTCAACTGCATAGGTCCTATTGTATTTGGCTTATGTTAATTTGCTTATCTCTTCTCTTGATGTTGTGAGTCTTGGTCAAGTTGATATGTTAATGATTCATGGTTTGTTGGGTTCTAGGGTAGTTAGGAAGGTTTTAGTAGTGGTTCTAGTTATGCATGGTATGATCATTTTATCTTATTGAATAGTGACAAGTTTATAAAATATTGTTTGGTCTATTCATTCCTAGTAATGTTTGCCTTAGCATTGACTACTTGTTAGGGATTTCTAGTGTGCGAGGTTTTGGGATAGATTTGGTAAAACTCATACCTTGCTCTATTTATACCTGGCTTGAGATTTTAATGGTTGTGTATCGTTGATGGCTCTAGAAAGTGGTGCTTGGTTTGTTCATGTTGGTTCCTGGTGCTTTGTTTAGCTAGCTCAAAAATGGGAGGGGTGCAATTGTGGCATGTCTTTAATTTGGGTTTGTTTGTGGCTATGTATCTTCACTTCGAGAACGGGGGATTTTAAGGGAGGGGGTGAATATTTTCTCTATGTACATGGTAGGTGTGGTCCATCCTCTATTTTAAATTAGAGTCAATTGCAAGGGGTTGTTTTTGTTATAATATTAGTCAATTATTTATAAATGTTCATGCTACAAGTTGGATTAGTAGTCTAACAACTGGTTGTGGGTATTCTGATGGTAAATTGAGGTCTAAGCCCCTCCCACGAGCCATGTCTCCTAGGCAATTCATGCGTTGTAGGAGGGGTGGTGGAAGCAACAACTCTTAATGCCATCGCAAGGCCAGTACATTCGCTAAGGACTTATTCGAGGTGTATTTAAATGCAGTTCCACCACCGACTTGATGTGAAATTAGGAATTTGGAAACCGTTGTGGGCGCAGAGAGGAAACCTTATTTTGACTCATAAATTTAGGAGGAGGTTTCTTGTTGGATTCCTAAACCTAGTCATACTAGGGGAAGGAGAAAGTGATACCTTAATTCAGTTCCATTACATTGGAAGATGAAGACCCTGCTTGGCATGGAGCTAAAGGATAAACAAGTTGAGAGATACAATGTGTTTTCTTCTTTAGAGGATATTAAGAGGATGCTATGAAATCAACATTTTTCATGGAAAGGCTCAATGCAAGGTTGGTCCATGTAGAAGGGCATCTTCAATATGAATTTGATACACCTTCTCCTCCTTATTCAAGTGCAAGGGACCCAACCCCTATCTATTTTTATGATTCTTAATGGTCTGCAAGATTGTTAGCATATCTGGTCTTTTCTTATGTTTTGTACTGTCTGGTCTTTACCAGAATGTTTGCTTTTGGGTTTTGGGATCACTTTTTGGGTTTCTTTGAGGAAGATAGTGGGATGATTCTACTCAGTTCCCTTAAGATCGTGAAAATATCACCATATGTAATAAAGAAACAACATTGTACTCTGGTTTTGAAGACATTTTGAGCAATAAAAGTGTTTTTAATTTACAAAGATATATATACATAGATAAAAAATAAATAAATAAATAAATAAAAGATAAATAAAAAATTATTTGCTATAATTAAAATATTTCATGTCAACAAAAAGGTAATTGGAAAGTAAAAATAATTCAATGTATAATTTCATCAATTCTTATTATAAAATTTAATATGTCCCATTAAGAAATTATCATTATTGATAATAAAAAAATCAAAGTGGTTTCATAGATAAAGTATTTCAATGACCATGTTAAGTTAAATTTATTCACAATGCCAAACTTTGTATATATGTGTATGTATATAGCTAAATAAAAAACTAACTATATATATTATATAAAACAATTGAAAAAAAAATTATAGTTAAAACATTTTAATTAGTCTTGCTACTCTACATTTGACCCTTTTTCATGTATATTTTTTTGTCAATTTTATACAAAGTCCAACAAAAATTTTGTTTGAATTACAAAATTTTATGTTCTATGGTCTATACAAACTAAGTACCAAAAATATTTTCAAAAAATTAAATTATGCATTACAAATTCAGATTATATATATATATATATAATATATATATATAACTTGAAAAAAAATTCTACTTCAAATCTTTAATCTTTTTCAACAAATTATAATTAAAAAAAATCTATACTAATTTTAATTAAAATAATATTAATTACATTTACCATAAGTAAAATACACTATAAACAATAAAAACCAATCCCAAAACAAATTGTCGTTATTCAAACTTCGGTGATTCAAAATCGATTTCGAAATATAAAGTTCATATAAAAAGCATCTCACTAAGTACCAAGTTAAAGCATATTGCAAGAAGGAAGAATATGATGGTAATGATTGGCCATAGGTAGTCAGAGATGTCACTAATTTAAAGAATATAAATGTCTTAAAAAATTCTTGGAGTAGCATATAGTCATTCTCTCTATATAGCCATGTGATTTTTGTTACCCAGTGGGTGGACACCATGACTTTGTGAATAGTCCTCCAATAATCAAAGGCATATATAGTTGGTGGATACATATATGGAGAATAAGAGAGGATAAATATATCGTCCTAGGTATCAATATAATATATTTCTTGTAAAGATTGAGTGGTGGTCGATTGTCTCTAGGATTCTCACATTAAATTTGACTTTTCCTGTCTCCAAAGTGGTCAAATAAATATAACCTAATACCATGGAAGAAAATGTTATCACGGAGAGTATTATATATGCAAAAGGAAAATGTTGTCCGGGAGAGTATTATATAAGCAAAAGCTAAAACACTAATCATATCACATCATGAAAACTTTATATTATATATATCATTGTATGTATATAGTTTTTTTATCATTTATTTACTATTAATAGTAAATAAATTGTTTTTAGTGGTAAGTATATATTGATAATAATATATTTAAGGCTTTATATTGTTTTCTATTTAAGTCTTTGCCATGATTTGTTTTTTCATCTGATCTTAATGATAATTGCAAGTATTAATTTAATTGCTTAAAATACTAATCATATCATGAAAACTTTATTTCATATATATCATTACATGTATATAGATTATTTTTACTATTTATTCACTATTAATCGTTTTCAATGGTAAATATAATATATTTTGTATTACGCATTGTAAGTTGTGTTTAAGATAATTGTAAGTATTAATTTAATTGGTTAAGTTATTTGATCTAGCCATATTATTAATTCAGGTTATAAAGTTAAATATTGCTAAGCTTTTCAAGATTAAAGTATTATTGTAGTTGGCAAATGTTTTTTGTTTTTAATTAAATAAAATAGATTTTATAAATATTTTTATAAAAAATTGTTTCATTTTTATATATATATATATACTATATATATAATATATATATACATGGATTGGTTCTGTGGAATTTTAGTATACCGTATTCTAAACTTCGTTACGGTTCTGAGGTGCATTCAAACAATAAGGGTTTCTTCGGGAATCACGCATAAATACTTGGATCGGTTCTGAGGCTTTCTAACGCATAAATACTTGGATCTACGCATTCTCAATTTTAATATACCCGATTCTGAGGCTCGCATTTGGTCTACGGCAAACATAAATACATTCTAGTATATCGCATTCTAAACTTCGTTACGGTTCTGAGGCGCATTCAAATAATAAGGGTCTCTTTGGTGATCTTGGGTTCGTCGACAGCGTATACAACTTTTGAACTCAATCCAATCAGGTCTGTGGGTTGCGGTGGGCACGTGCGATCTACAAACAGGGTTGATATTAGGTGCACACTTTCCTTATCTTTTTCTAATACATATTTGGTCATATATTTTCAAGTATGAATATTTCACCACAACTACCAAAGATTACCAAAGGTAGACCTAGCACAGTTACTCTACAAGGCCTCTATGAGTATATAGAATATTTATGTAGAGAAGAAAGAGAAGTCAAGCTACAAACTGAGTTAGAAGCCATGCTGCAAAATAAAATTGCATCTCTTGAAGACACAATCCAAAAACAAATAGAAAATAAAATAGAACTATTGGAGAATAAAATGGGGGCAATAGAGGCTAGGTTGCAAGTTATAGAAAAACAAAACCAAGATACTAACCAAACATCCCAGCAAGGAGATGCTTTAGAGAGCCTTAAAATGAAGGACATGATTAAAGAACTAGAAGAAAAAGTTAATAGTTGCCTCATCCTAAATAATGTGGTAGATAAATTAGATATCAAACCAATTAAAGATGAAATGAACAAATTAATAGAATTAGATCATGAGCGTAACAAAAGGGTCTTGAACCTTATAATCTTCGGTTTAAAAGAGGAGGTAGATGATGATACTTTAGCCATGACCCAGATAGAATTACATAATAGATTACAAATTGAAACATCGTGTCTCACAGAAGTAACAAGGTTGGGGAAATTAACTGAAAATAAAGGAAGACTGATCCGAATAAGGGTGAGCTCTACTGATCATAAGTATGACATACTTAGTAAAACCTCAAGTTTAAAAGGAACAAGAATATTTATAAATGAAGATCTCATCCCAGAAGATCAAACAGAATTAAGAAAGGAGGTTCAAAAGGTAAAAGAAGCTAGAAAAGAAGGAAAATGGGCAATAATCAGAAATAGAAAAGCCTTTATTCGAGATAGAAACCAAAAAGATAGTACTAAATAGCAATTCAACATGCTCTGGATTCTTTCTTGGAACTAACGGGGCTTTCCATGGAATAAAGGCCACAAGCTAAGCTAGATCTCAAATGATGTTGATATCATTTTGGTTGTTGAAACTTGGGAGCACAAAGAACCTAAGGTCCCTAACATAAATGGCTTTACGCTATGGTCTACTTGGAATAAGCAATCCTCCCGTAGAGGCATTGGGGAAATAGCTTGTTACATTAAGAAGAACAACTCCCCCCATGCTAGGATTTATAAAAACGACCCTTACAACCAATATAGTTGGATAGAGATCACTGACATTAATAATAAAAGGACCTACACGGCAATATGTTATTTTCCCCCCATCAATTCTAACTTTTATAAGAGGAATAATCTAGATAAAAATAGCCCTTACAATGGTTTGGAGAATGAAATTTCTAGCCTAAGGAATGAAGGTAATATCCTTTTAATAGGTGACTCTAATGCTCGAAATTCAAACAAACAAGCTATTATTCTAAGCAATCATTCCAACCATAATCCTCTTTGGTTGGACGAAGATCCTACTCTGGCTAGTAGGTACAAAAGGAGCTCTGAAGACCTCGGGGAAAATCTGTTTGGGTCGAAGCTAGTCAAGCTTTGTAGTGCTCAAGATCTCATTATTTGCAATGGTCTAAAGAAGTGGCCCAATTCTAGCCAGATGACCTGCATCCATGGGCTTGGTAGCAGCGTGGTAAACTATGTTAATTTCGATCTCCCTTTATACAACAAAATAATAAATCTTGACATCTTAAACGACCATGAGCCTGACTCTGATCATAGGCCTTTACTTATAACTCTCAACTTTTTCATGCATAGAGATCCCATATAAAATAATCCTTATAGCCAAAAGAACTTAATATTTGATAGAAATAAAAATGATCTCTTTCTAAAAGAGTTAAAACTAATTTTCTTCCTTTATTTAGTATAGACAACATAGAAGACCTCTACCATAATTTTACTACAACCCTCTCATATTCTAGTAACAAGTTCTCAATTGAAGTTTCAAAAAATAAAATAAATAGCAAAACCAACCCATGGTATGAAAAAGATTGTAAAAATGTGAGGAGAGCTATTAAGGAAGTTGTTGATGAATCTCTTAAAATGGACAAGATAAAAATATACAAAGCTCTAACTAAAAGAAAAAAGAGGCAGTACATTCATAAAAGACAAGAGAATCTCTTACACCTCTCCTAGGTAGCTCCTAAGAAATATTGGAGACAGATTCTGACTAGGAAAACTAAAGATAATAATAAAATTGCTTTACACGATTGGAATTCCTATCTTAAAAAGCTCTATGAATCTCCAAATGCCATGGATAAATTTGAAACCCTGCCCACAAAGAAATAAGTTTTCTCTCTAGAAGACATTGATTTTGGGGTTAAACGCTTGTCTAATTGGAAAGCTAAGGACATTGAAGGTTACCAAGCGGAAATCTTAAAAATTGGAGGCCCTGTCCTCATCGCCCACATCCACAAGCTTTTTAATCAAGCAGTCAAGCAAGGGTTCCCTAAGATATGGACTGAGAGCCTCATTATTCCTATTTTTAAAAATGGGGATACAAAGAACCCCTCTAATTATCAGACAATTATGATCAGCCCTCTCTTAGCTAAGTTATATGGTATTTTTTTGGAAAATAAGTTGAGCATATGGCTTGAAAGTGAAGGTAAGTGGGCTAAAGGCCAAGTGGGTTTTAGAAGGCATCACTCAACAACAGACCACCTCGTTACACTTAGGATCATTGTGGAGGAATGTTGTAATGATAAATCCAATCTCTTTTGCTGCTTTGTGGGCTTTAGAAAGGCTTTTGATATGGTTCCTAGAAACAACCTTTGGAATAGATTAGAAGAGCTAAAGGTTCCTTACGAGTTGAGAGCTGCTACTATTAGGTTATACGAGAATGTAATTGCCAAGCTAAAGAGCAATGAGGGGTGGTTGAAAGATATTAAGTGTAATATTGGAGTTAAACAATGTTTCCCTCTCTCCCCTACCCTATTTGGAATTTACATTGACAAGCTCGAAGGTTATTTAGAGGAATCAAGATGTGCTGGCACGATATTAGCTGGGATAGTCGTCATCCTTCTTCTCTATGCTGACGATATTGTTCTCCTTACAAGGTGTCCATCTAATCTTGATAAGAAACTTAGGCTTCTTAAGGATTTCTGCTCTACCATGGGTATGACTATTAACACTGACAAAACAAAAGTTATGATTATCAAATCCAAGAAGGACACCCACGCTAATTTTATGTATGACAATAATAACTTGGAGGAAGTGTACTCTTACAAGTACCTAGGAATTGATATTCATCACAATTTCAACTGGAACTATAGCATTGAGAAAAGGATTAATGAGGGGTGGAAAGCTTACTTTGGTCTTGAGAATAATTGTAAAATGACAAACCTCGTAATGTGGGATAAAAAGAAGTTCCTCTTTGAAACTTTAGTCACTCCTGTTATCTTATATGGGTGTGAGGTTTGGGGTTGCAGCATCTCTAGAGAATCCTGGAGAAAGATTGAGCAAATCCAGAAGTGCTTTATAACGTATAACCTAAAAATTAAAAGCAATACACCGTACCCTATTCTCCTTATAAAAGCAGGTCTTTCCCCTATTGAGAGCCTAGCTATGACTAGGCTTCTATTGTACAAGCATAAGCTCAATAACATAAGAGATCATAGACTTCCTAAGCTAGCTTTAAATTCCAGCCAAAACCAACTAAGGCTCAAACGGGGGTGGTATAAAGACACGAGGGTCCGGTTAAACCATTGGGAGATCAATGAGAATGATGCATTGCAAAACATTAATAACATTAAAAATATTGTTACTTCTAAGTTCAAAGAAAAAATATGGTGTGAGAAAGATTTAGCAGCTAAAAGAAAATTAAGTTATTATAAGAAGGTCATCAACCCCACCCTAGAAGGTCAAAAATATTTCTCTATTTTAGCTAGCTCAAAGAAGAAAATTAATATAGCGAAGATTAGAATGAACTCTCATGAGCTCCATAGTGAAATAAGTCGTTGGGCAGTTCCTAAAACACCATGGATGGAAAGGATTTGCCATCTCTATGAGAATAGGAACATTGAGGATGAAAACCACTTCCTCTTAGAGTGTCCCGCGTACAACCACATTAGATCTCAGTTTCATAATCTTTGTCATAATACTAACCTTCCTAGCCTTTTACAATGTCAAAATTATAGTGAGCTTGGGAGGTTTCTCTCCAAGCTTTTTGAGCATAGAAATAAAATCTTAAATCAATCTAAATAATTTGTTTCTTTAGGTTCGATACACCAAAGTTTGGTCTCAATAGACGTTAACCATCATCATCATCATCATCATCATCATCATCATATATATATATATATATAATATATATATATATATATATATATTTATATATATATAAGATAATATATATATATATATATATATATATATAAGATATAGATAATTTTACTGAAAGCAGGTATTGGTAATGAAATTGAATCCTTGACACAAATGGTTTTATTATTCAAAATAAAATTGTTTTGAAACTCAGTAATAAAGTACATACCATTCCGAGAGACATTTAGAGTCAAAGAAAAAAGTACCTTGACCCTATTGTAATAAAGGGTGAAAGAGATAATGGGTTTCACCTTCATAGGAGGATAAGATCAATAACTCCCTAGAAAGAAAACCTTTATTTTAAATGGAACAATTTTCTATAAAAATATTTACAAATCTATTTAATTAATAAAATATATTTTGTAAATATTTTTATAGAAAATTGTGTTAGAAAATTATATATTACAGAGAAATTGAACACATAAAAAATATTGCAGAAATATAAATATAGAAAATTCATAAAACAAGAGAGACACAGAGATACGTGGCTCACCCAGTTTGGGCTATGTCCACGGAGAAATAGCCAGTCCTTCTTTTATTATATTATCCAACAAACTAAAGAGAAACAATCTACAACAGATCTGCTGTAACTCCCTCTTCTCTCTCAATCTCCTCTCTCTTCCTCACTCAGAATATAGATCTACATAGATGTAATACAATTCCCTCATATATAGCGAGGGGTTGCCTTCTAGGGCAAAAAACCCTAAATTAAACATAACTTCTACCATCAGATCTCCGCCTAATGAACGACCAGATTGACATGAAATACAACATTTTACAAGGCAAACTTACATCTATTCTTAGCTTCGGGGGCGCTGCCCCCGAACCCCCTGCTGGGGGACCACTTGCCCTCGGGCACCCCCAGACCCCCGCGGGTGTTACACAAAAAAATTTCGCTGTGAATTTCTACAGTTTGTGTGAGTCCATCAACACTCATACATACCTCCTTTGCAAGTCTTAAACCTCAGCTCTTCGTGTCAAGCCTTGAAAATGGGAGAAATACCTTAAAAATATCTCAAATCCTGGTTTCTCACTTTCTTCTAGCGTTGCCTGCGGTGCCGCACCTAATGGTCATGTGTCCTGTGAACCTGACCGCTCTGTATATTGAGTAATGGGTGTGAACCCCTACTGAATATTGTACACCCCTCCACGCGGGGGGTGGGGGGGGAGTTGCGGGGAGGACTTGTCCTCCCCAGCCAACAGCGGGAGGACAAGCTCCCCGCCACAACTCCCCCCCGCCATGGAGGGGTGTACAATATTCCTGGGGTATACATCCGACTAAAACCTTTGAATATAGAAGATAATTAGGCTCCACACCAAACAATCTCCCACTTGGAGACTGATTATAACAACTCCACTGCTGCTTCATTTACTAAAAAGTGACTCCACTTTGGACCTGGTTGTTTCTCATCTTCTTCATCATACTTGAAGACCAATTGAAACTAAGCAGATTCTCAATTTCTCCTTGGCTACAACTTTTGTTAACATATCTGCAGGATTCTGGCTAGTGTGTATCTTTTCCAGCTTCAACTGTCCATCTTCCAGTGCTGACCGTATGAAATGGTACTTGAGCTATATATGTTTAGTCTTGGAATGAAATGCAGAGTTCTTTGCAAGATGTATGGCACTCTGGCTATCACTGTATAATCTTCCCAACTCCTGCTTCTTACCCAATTCATTTAGAAACCTTTGTAACCAAATCATTTCTTTACTAGCCTCTGTAGCAGCAACATACTCCACTTCTGTTGTTGAGAGTGCAACAACACTTTGCAGTTTTGAGACCCAATTGACAGTTGTTCCACCTACAGTAAACACATATCCCCTAGTGCTCCTCCTGTTATCTATGTCACCTGCCATATCTACATCAACATATCCCTGTAGAGCAATGTTTGAACCACCAAAGCATAATGCTTGATTTGTGTTACCTCTCAAATACCTGAGAATCCACGTCACTGCCATCCAATGTTAATTTCCTGGATTGTTCATGTACCTACTTACAACTCCCACTACATGTGCAATATCAGGCCTTGTGCAAACCATTGCATACATTAAGCTTCCAACTGCTGATGCATATGGAACTTTAGACATATGAGCCATTTATTCCTAAGTCTTGGGACACACCTCCTTACTTAATTTGAAATGGCTAGCCAAAGGTATACTAACTGGTTTTTCATTATGCATTATAAACCTTTTCAACACCTTTTCTATGTACTCACTTTGAGACAATGTTAATTTGCGATTCTTCCTATCTCTAGTTATTCTCATACCAAGGATTTGTTTTGCAGCACCCAAATCCTTCATTGCAAATGAATTTGCCAATTTTCTTTTGAGCACATTTATTTCCTGCATGTTAGAACCTGTAACAAGCATGTCATCTACATACTATAACAATATAATATACCTGCTGTTTAGTCAATTTAGTGTTCCTAAATTGATGTCATTAATTGTCAACTCGAGGCTCGTAAGCTGATGAAGTGAAGGTGTACTATATGTACTTAAGCAACCTCTTAAAGATTTTTGTCGTTTGGGGTGTTGTTTGTGGTTAATTTATCTTCCTAAGATGGAGTGATGTATTTATAAACAGATGAGTGATGGTGTGTGTAAGGTGAATTCTAGATGAGTGAAGGTGTGTGATTAGTGGTTTCTAACTACTTGCTGAAAAAGGAAAACTTGAAGGAAATAAATGAATTAAAATGAACTGAAAGCAAAGAACCACTTTCTAATGGCATTAGACACCATTCATGCTGCTGCAAATAAAAGGTAAGAAAATCACTTAAAAGACCAATGATAATGTTTATCTCTTCCTAACTCTCTGCCTCTAACACATAGTACTGTGTAAGACACGATTAGGAAGTAGCTAAAGATAAGTCTAAGAAATGATGAAAATGAGAAAAATCTACTTTAAAGACTAGTTATAATGTTTTGCTCTTTCTAACTCTCTGCTTCTAGCACATAGTATTGTGTAAAGCACGATTAGAAAGTAGTTAAAGGAGTAGTCTAAAAAGTACCCAAAGTCAGCTGCAAGTTATTAGTATTCTGATCTCAAAAAGATAAACAATCTATAATAAAGAGACCATTCATATGTTAGCAGACAGATTTGAGAAATAAAGCTAAAAATCAGCTAAGAAAATAAAGTAAAGGCAGCAACTTTGAATCTGTCAAATGAAACTACCACTAGATATAAAGCAAATACATAACACACAATCAATCCCGGGTTAAAAAAAACCTGCAAAAGAACAATGCTGATCAGCTGAAAATAAAGGCTGGAAATGAAATAACATAAAGGTGAATTACGCTGTACATGTATCAAGAAAAAGAAATGCTGAATGAAAATAAGGAAATGTTGAACATAAAATACTGTACAAGGCTAACATGAACAGGGGCCCTCCATTCATATAGCCCAAAGAAGACTCAAGGTATTGAAAACTTCAAAACAACACTGCTTCTATTACTCCATATGCAGAAAATCACAATCCAGAGTGCTAGAACAACACTATTAAAACAGAGTCTTGAAATGCACTAAAATTATAACCAGTTCATAAAAACACAACAATAATAAAGTTAAATAAGCGTACGCAGACGCAAGTTTTTATAGGCATCTGAAAGATAGCCTAACACGTACAGCTAAAACTGAAAAATAACCGACTGTCATGCGTAATAAAGGTTTAAGTCACACGTCATAAGCCTGCGTGGATAGCTGGAGGTTCTGGTCGTTATGGGCATTGAATCCAGAGTTGGATTATGTCTCCACAGCCTGCGTAACCACGGACAAGTCACCGTTTGAGCTGACGTGACCCAACAACTTACGCATCACCGTTAAGCTGCCTTTGTTGACCGTAACTTGCCCCTCGTTGACCGGAGGTGCAGATGACGTGGATGGCTGAACCAATAGAACAGGAACCTCGAGCACCTTGATTCCTAAGTGCCCATGTGGCTCATTTGGCAAAATGGCACGTGGAACGTTGAGATTAACAAAAAGGCTGCGGAATCACCAGATGGCTGCGGAATCGGCAGAGAGCTGCGGAATGCCTGTAAATATGTCAAAATCTAAACAAAACAGTCACACATTAGCAAAGCTCACTTGATCATGCTTAATGACATCTAATGTAATGATCTGGGTGGTTTTACATTGAAATGAGGCAAAAGAGAGAGGTAAGTGATGAAAAACAGTAGGTAATAGTGCATGGTGAGGTGTAAGTTAGAGGCTCTACAAATGCCTTCAAGTTGGATTTGCCTTCATATATGCAAATTTATGTTGTTGTTAATGTTGAAAATTTAAAGTTGTATGAGCCTCCTTTAATTGAAGATCAAGGAGAGAATATTCAAATTCCATCCATTGAAGACTTTTCTCCAGAATTCCTTGATGTGTTTTAACAAGACACTATACTTGACAGAAGAGAAAGGACAATAAAAAGGGGAAGTATTGATTATCTTCGAGTGGTGCTTAAAGGTAAAACTCCTTCAAAAGTCAAATGGTTAGAGGTCGAAAAGGTGAGGGAACTGTACTCTCACTTGTTGAACAATTGAAAGTGATCCTTTTGGGTTCCAATAATCAAAGTGTCAGAATATTGTTAAACTCAGCTTCAGATTGAAGAGCTCGTCATTCTGATTCCAATGGTGCAAACGACACTCAAATCTGAGCTCATATGCAGAAGTTAGAGAAAGTCAAAGTTCATGTTTGACTTTCTCACATGGCAGGATTGGATGATGTGGCAAGGTCGTTCAACAAATAAGGAAGCGCCAAGTGGCAAGCCACCATTGGCCCCCGCATGTCGCAAATTGCAATCGTAGGCAAGTCGACGTTAAAAATCGGCCCTCAAGCAGGGAAGGGTGGGATGAAATAAAACAGGTGGGAAGATTTTCAAGAAACGGTCGGAGGCATGATGCGATGGATCACAATCACAGATCAACGAAGGGTTGGCGTCACATAATCGGCCCCCGGTACAAAGTTCTACATATACAAAACCCAGATTATTTGCCGAATTGCGAAATGCGATAAGTCCCCGGATGCAAGATGTTTATCGATTCAGGTTAATACTCTCGTCGAGTTCGTCACATCACAATTAGACATCGCGCGTTGTTTTCACAAGACCATTAGCCCGCAGAACTCCACCGATTGCAATTTGTGATAAGACAGTCGGTGCCGACAGATTATGGCCCGCTGTGCAGTGAAATTTTCGCCCAGCTAGCGATTTTTGGAGCTAATTTGTAGGATCATGTCGGTTTTGGAGCAATTTGTGGAATGAATAGTCGGAAAAGAAGGAGAAGTCATAACTTCTTCAGTTTTCCACCAGATTGGTTGCAAAAAGAGGCTAGATAGCCATTTTTTAGTATTATGGATTGATTGGAGTAGGTTTCAAAGACATTTGAGCATTGTAAACACATATTTTTACACTTTTGAGCATAATAGAGAGGCCCAAACCATTGAAAGCTGGACCAAGGAGACGTATCCCAGGAGGGGTGAACTCCTTTATCATGTGCTTATTGTAATATGTTTTTGATGATGTTCTGTACATGTTTATGTTGTTGTTTAGTTTCTAGTTTATATTACATTATTCATAAAATTAACATAAAAACTCTTCATTTTGATTGCAAAAATTGATGAATCCTTAAGCACAATGAAAGAATTTTGTTCATAATCTGACGACGATCTTAACACTGCAAACTAATATTCTAAATCAGATCACATGCGTCTCAAATGTGTTACAATGAGGCTAGAAGGCCTATTTATTATTGAGAAACAATGGAAAACCCTAAACATCCAAAAACCTAACCTAATGAGATGAAGCGCCAAAACTATGGGCCTCATTGAGGTAAATTGTTTGACTTGCATTTTCCCATTTTCCAAAAAAACATCATTTAGGGCCTCAAAATGGCTCCGGAATTTTAGGACCCAAAAAATTGCCAAAAATAGTAAATTGTGCTACAATTAGGGAAACTAAAAAGTTGAAAGAAACAATGATGGGGGTCCAAGTGGAATAGGTGGGTGGCCACCAATATCCACCTAGATCAGTCTTCCCCCTTAGGAAGAAATGGTCCCCATTACGTTGAGTGCATCCATGACATGAGGAAACTTATGTTGATCCTGGTCCTTGGTGAACCATTTGTCTCGGTGAAGGATTTTGCCTTCTTTGACAACTCGATATAGTTGGATCCTTTGTTGGTGAGTTTTCTTGATCTGCGTGCCCATGATTCGATCAGTTGTGGTATGTTCCATGCTATCTAGGTTTAACTTTTTTGGTGTGAGTTGTTCTTCAATATAGGATGTGTCCAACAATGTGGAAAGTATGGTTCAAGGCGGTCCACATTGAATGTTGGGTGCAAGCCAAGGAATGGTGGAATGTTGAGCTTGAAGGCATTGTCCCATACATCCTTGGTGATGCTGTATGGCCCATATCGGAGTGAGGCATTCCTTCTGCAGATGTAGCCAAACTTTGTCGCCCACCTGAAAATTGTGTGGCACCCAATGTTGATCATGTCATTGCTTTTACTTAGCATTAGCTCTGTCCAATATGCCATGGACTTGCTAGCAAATGTGCTGAAGGCGCTCAATGAAGTTGTTAGCCCTATCAACTTCGGATAAGACATGAGCCAAACCTATCTAAGTAGATGCAAATGGTCTTACCACGTCAATGGGACATAGTGGTTGGAATCACAATCCCACCTGAAAGGGGCTATGGTCAGTTGAGCTATGGAGAGCTTTTTTATAGTTGTTTTGGAGATAAGGGAGGCTTTTGTCCCATGTGCTTGGATGCTTCAAGTTGTACATGCACAGAATGTGTATGATCATCTTGTTGACGACCTTTGTTTAGCTGTCTATTTGGGAGTGGGAAGTTGTAGAATTAATGAGTTTGATATACAACATTGACCGGAGACTTGACCAAAATCTACTTAGGAAATTCTTGTCCCAATCTAAGATAATGGACTGTGGGATCCCAAAGTGTACCCACACTCATTCAAAGAAGAGATTAGCAGTGGCTTCTATTGTGATACTCTTCTTGCAGGCCACCAGAATGACCATCTTAGAGAATTTGTACGACCACGAAAATGTAGTTGTTGCCATGCTTAGTAGAAGGAATACTTGACATGTAATCCATGGAGATGGATTCCCAAGGTCGACTAGGATTAGGAAGAGGAGTATATAGGACTTTCTTCTTGATGGTCGGTTTGGCAATGACACAGGCAGTGTTGGACCTGATGTACTTTCCAATATCCTATCAAAGGTTCACCCAATAAAAATATTTTTGCAGCACTGCTACTATTTTATCTACCCTGAAATGTCTAGCAACCCAATTGTAGTGCATCACCCAAATCATCTTGGCACGCTCACTTGAAGGAACATAGAGGTCCCAGGTGGCATAATAGTGCATCCTGGAGGTGAAAATTTGGAACTTGCTTGTCTTCTTGGAGCATCTAGTATGTGTTGTCGAATTCTGGATCACTCTTGTAAAGATGCGGCCACCTTGTAGTCTCGTGCCCACAAGACTCGAGCATAGTGGTTAGCGCCATGACCAACGGTCAGCTGAGGAAATATGCAACATTGTTAGTGCATTCTTTCTTGTACTTAACGTTAAAATGGAACTATTGCAAGTATGTGGACCATTCCTGATGGTGATTGTTCTGCAACTTCCCTTGTGTTTGTATGAACTGCAGGGGTCGATGTTCTATGTGGATCAACAAACCTACACAATGGAATACATATCTTTTTCATACGTGGGATACTTTCAAACTATGTCTGAGAGTGCCTCACTGTGCCCTTGTTGAGTAAGAATTGCACCAATAGCATAGTCGAAGGCATATGTCTCGATCTCAAATGGTTTTTGCAGGTCTGGTATTGTGAGCATTGGTGCAGAGCAGAGATGGTGCTTCAACTCGGAAAACATCTTCTGTTGGTATTCAAACCAAAATAACTTTTCTTTCACTCCTCCCTTGGTGACTTGACTCAAAGGCCAAGTGATATGAGAGAACCTCAACACGAACTTGCATTAGAAGTTGGGAAGACCTAGAAATTTGCTGAGCTCTATTAGAGTGGTTAGGGCTAGCCAATCTTGAGTGACTTGTATCTTGGTTGGGCCCACATGCACATCCTTCTCATCAATGATGTAACCCAAATATTGAACGAGGGTCATACCAAAAGTGCATTTCTCCAAATTGGCACACAATTTGTGTTTCTGCAGGGTTTGGAGGACCAATCAAATATGGTGGAGGTGTTCTTCCTAACTCTAGTTGAAGATCAAAATGCCATCCAAATACACCACCATGAATGATTTGGTGAAGGGTCGCAATATGTCGTCCATCAACCTCATGAAGGTTGTGGGGGCATTCGTCAACCCGAAAGGCATGACCAACCATTCAAAAAGGCCCTCCTTGGATTTAAACGCAATCTTCCACACATTGGAGGGTTCGATCGATACCTGATGATAACATGACTTCAAGTCAATCTTACTGAAATACTTGGCCCCCTTCAGTGGTCCAAAAGGTCGTCAATCCATGGGATTGGATACCTATTCTGAACAGTGATCTTGTTCAGTGCCCGATACTCAATACAGAGTCTCGAGGTCTCATCCTTCTTTTGTACCAACACGATCAGGCTCCAACAGGGTTATGAACTTGGCCTGATGTTCCCTTTCTACAACAGCTCCTGAATCTACCTCTTGATTTCATTGTTCTCCATAACATAGCATCAATATATCAGTCCATTGGGTAATGGCGCACTTGGGATTAGATCAATGGAGTGCTTGACCTGACAGTGTAGAGGTACCCCTGTGGGTGAGGTGAAGATGTCCCTGTACTCCTCCACAACCTTGTCCATCTACTGCTACCGTGCAGAGGAGCCCTGTCTGGAAGTCGTGGCTACAATCTTCTTCTTTCCCTGAGGGTGAATCATAAGGAAAACATATTTCTCAGTTAGGAAATGATCTTACTACATTGCTTCATTGTGATCAAAGAAATAGCGGTAGGCGATGCTACCTTCGGTATCATGTACAACTTATTACCCAAAGTAATAATAACAGTGTGAAGACTAGACTCATAAATAACATGTCGCTTCAACAAGTATGGTGGGCCTAATAATACATCACAAACTTCAAGAAGAGCAACATCACACAGTACTTCATCTGTGAAGGGCTTGATTTCATCCGCATCCATTATGTTTCTCATTCTTTTCTTTTTGGCTAGAAATTGTGTTTTATTATGTGCTATCACACACACACATTTTTTAGTTAATTCCAACTTGGAAATAGTAACTAATTTCCTTGTTGATTTGAATTTGTTCACAAAATAAATGTTAGTCACATAAAATAAAAAACATGTAATCATTCTAGCAAGGTTAGCAATCACATCAGTTATAAATCTAAAGAAAGTCAACATATGCAATAACTAAAATGTTACCTTAAATTTCTGAGCCTTTTCAGGTCTAGTGTTGAACATAAGCTTTGATACCATTCTGTAACACTCCCTCCCACTCCCTTAAATATCTAGGGTTGTGGGAGGTGTTACTTATTTACTTTAACTTGACCTCCAAGGTTCGCTCTAAATATGGGGTTACCTAAAACATGTTTTCAAAGTTTGGGGAATTTAATTCTGATACCACCCTTGTGTTCAACTCATTGAGATATTTCCATATATATAAAATTTATCTCGATCTAAGCCCCATATCAAAAGTTACACTCATTTAAAGTTTGGATTGTTAAAGGATACAATGCCATCATGTTGGTCATGTGACACCCATGTGGCCCCCATGTGTCCTTTACAAGTTAGCATAGTGGGGCCTGTCGAGATAGGTCCACATCAAACTAATTGATTGCTTGTTTGTAATGCCACCTATAACATTTCAAAGTTAAATAAAGGAGGAAGGGTGGTGGGAAGTCCTCTAATGAGCAAGGTTCCCACAATGGAACCAAAGTAGGACTGACCCACCCTGTAGGCATGTTTGTAATACCCAAATCATAGAGCAACAAGCGATGGGTGACAAACGGTGCATGGTAGCAAGGTTCCACACCAAAACCTCAATCAGGTAGTCCAATTTTCTAGTAATGTGCATGATCATATTACAATGTACCAGATCATAAGGTCGTGAGTGGTGGGTGGTAATAGTGTCCCACGGTCAAATCATCCAACCCCTTTCGCATGCTAGTTACATGTTACAATGCAAAAAGGATTTCAGTGCTGGGAAATGACAAGTAGGTAGTGATATAACACTCAAGGTTTTGACCGACCCCACTCCCTTCCCTTTTTCATGTTTAAATGGTACTCAAATGGGTGTACAATTCTGGTTAAATCATTAAACTCCAAGACTTACGGTCGATGGGTGAAGGTCGGTGACTATCCACGCGACATAGTTTCATTAGGGGGTGGTTCCACCAGTGCCTTCTTGGTACCAACCCAACCTACATGTAATAGTGTTAAACTTCTTCTATTACTTGTCGGTCCTAGCTACATGAGCATATATAAGCTAAATAGCCTAGGTTGGGTTTATAAAGCAGGAAGGGTGACTGTCCTATGCCCAACCTCCTGAGGCCTTAAGGTGCCTTATAGCCAAATAATTGATACTTGAATTCTTAGTTATGTGCTTGTGTTGTAACAAAGGGGAGACCTATACTGCCAACTTCTGGGAAGTATGTTCCCAAATACCTGAAGCCTTGAATTCTCAATCTTTAGCAGGTTAAACCAATGAGGGATATGCTAAGCTAGATATACGCATAAGTATATAAATCAACTCAATGAACGTAAACACATGATTTCACATTCACCATGAACATAATAATGGACAACTTAGTCCAAGCATGCATTAGATTCACCTTCCTCTAGTCCTCTAAGCCTCCTATTTCCTTGCACAGTTTCTCCCAGGTCCTCCACCTGCAACCTGTATGATTCTCACCTCACACACAACATTGACCTCTGAAATAACTGCGCAATCCTGAAGGAGTTAATTCCTTCTGCATGGATGAGTTTCCTATATAGGAAAAATCCTCCAACTGATAGTACAATGTCCCTTCCTCTGATCTCAACTGGGTTTCTGACTAAACTAACATGCATGAGTTATTTATGAGAGAATATTCAGTTATCTGAAGTGCAACAATTACATGCATGCATGCATTAACTAACTGAACTCACAATTAATTCAACAAACTGTTTGAATTAATCTAACTAGACTTGAGTCAGTTAACTGAGCCAACTAATTACAACCCATCCTTATCTCTTTAACTAAGGATAAATTCCTCAATCAATGGAGAAACTATTGCATGTCCCCACATAGACTTCATGTTTGATTTTTTACTTCTCTATTTTAGTTCAAGGACTAACTAAAATTGGAATCTATCTCGAAATGCTATTTATAGAAATGCTATTTTTAGCACTTCTATTTTTCATTCCTTGTTGTTATGTCCAACATTGGTACCTGAATTGCTATTTATAGCAATGCCATTTTTGGCACTTCTACTTTTAGAATTTCTTGTTTCCATTTTTCAACACTCCCTCTCAACAAGAAAGGCATTCAACTTGAACCCGATCCTGAACCTTTGGAATGTTTTGCATGCATCACTTCTCCCAAGTGTTATTTCTCCAACAACTCTAGAAACAAAAAAAACTCCCAACTGACCTCCCTGTTGGGCTAGAAACATCCTTTGATGTTGAAGCTCCCTCTGCAACTGACAAGTGCTCCCTCTCTGACCTTTGAGCTACTACAACACTCCATGCATCTCACACCATTGCACACCTCTCTATGCCATCCTACACTGGTGCAACACTCCTGTGCCTCTCGCATTGTTGAAGCTTGCTAGCTCTGCACTGTCTTGGGGTTCTTGCACTATAGCTCTCCCTGTAACTCCATCCGAATGTGTCTCTACCCATTCAGCCAGTCTTGCTACTCCTCATTGGGGCTCCCATAGCAAGGTCTAATCAAAGAGGTTGGGTACCTGAATGATCCTGCCCCTATTCCAGCCTTCTTGGGACTGTCACTCCACATCGCCCCACCTCCTAACAGGAGATATGGATGCATGTGATCCCTCTGCTCACTTGACTCTAAATTTCCCCCTACTGGAAGTCTTTGCATGAGTAGATGTCTCTACTCGATCTCCTCTCAACTTCTCCAGTTATTTCTACTCCACAACCTCCTCAAGTTGCTTCACCAATTGTGGCTCCTCCACAATTGTCTGAGACTTCTTCTAGCACTGCATGTTAAGAGATAATGTACTATCCCTCTCAACCACCAAGTATCTAACCTTTGCCTTGCTCCTCAAGGCTTTGCATGCATCTTGTACTCATGTGCATACAAGTTCTTGGCTAGCACATCAATCTGTTTCATCTTTCTCGCCATCACGAAATTTTCTGGAAAAAGAGACGATTTTAAATCAACGATATCTCCCTCATCTGAACTCCGATTCAACCGATTTTTTTTTTGTTGAATTTGGGTCTTTTTCCACAAGGAATCTAGATCTGCTATTTGTTTCTGAAAATTTTGAACAATTTTTTTTTTTTTTTTTTTTCAAATTCTCTTCTTCGTATTCTGTTCTCTTCTTTGATCACCTTTGCTCTGATACCATGTAGAAATTCCCACCTATATATCACCTGATAATGCAATATACTAAAGCAAAATACTTGATCTACTTCTAGAAACAATTATGCGGAAGCTTAATCGAATATGAGCAAGATCAATCGAACACATATAACAGAGAATAAGAAATCAATCACGCATGAACATAGAAGAATACCTTAGGGAAAGCCTCAACTAAAAACATCGATCTTTGTATTATCATACAAGTGGAAATATCCATGGATTACACAAAGCTTTAGCTCACAAGCTATCTAGCTCTCAGTACAATCCCTCAATGCTACTCATAGACTGAATAGACACAACATATGCCTTCCTCCAATCCTCCAAGCCTCCTATTTCCTTGTGCAGCTTCTCCTGGGTCCTCCGGCTGCAACCTGTGTGATTCTCACCTCACACACAACACTGATCTCTGAAATAACTGCGCAATCCTAAAGGAGTTAATTCCTTTTGCATGGATGAGTTTCTTATATAGGAAAAAGCCTCCAACTGACAATACATGTCCCTTCCTCTGATATCAACTGGGTTTCTGACTAAACTAACATGCATGAGTTATTTATGAGAGAATATTCAGTTATCTGAAGTGCAGCAGTTACATGCATGCATGCATTAACTAACTGAACTCACAATTAATTCAACAAACTATTTGAATTAATCTAAATAGACTTGATTAAGTTAATTGAGCCAACTAATTACAACTCATCCTTATCTCTTTAACTAAGGATAAGTTCCTCAATCAATGGAGAAACTGTTGCATGTCCCCACATAGACTTCATGTTTGATTTTCTACAACTAATTAATTCAAGATAAATTAATTAATTAATTTACAAACAACTGCTAAGATCAAATTCGAATTTTTACTTCTCTATTTTAGTTCAGGGACTAACTAAAATTAGAATCCATCCTGAAATGCTATTTATAGAAATTCTATTTTTAGCACTTCCATTTTTCATTCCTTGTTGCTATGTCCAACACTGGTACCCGAACTGTTATTTAGAGCAGTGTTATTTTTAGCACTTCTATTTTTAACATTTCTTGTTGCCATTTTCAACACATACAACATACCGTTCCAGTCATGAATATAAAAGTGAGCCTCATAGTTCAGGCATCCCTTCATGAATCATACATTACCATGCATCATCCAATAAAATAACATAACAAGCATAGTCATCATCCTTTAATCATATATGATTAATTCATTCTAATTATCTGAGTGAATTGGATTAGTTGGAAATTGGAGCGACTTCCACATTTCACCCAACCATAGGTCAACTACATTGCAATCTCTTTTGCAGTTGACCACCCTTGAGGCAGATTTAGAGTCTAAGGATATGTTTGCATAAGGGAAATTCCACACAAATGGTTTGGTCAAACACTTAGGAGATGGATTCCATTGTCCAAGTGGTTCATCAACTGCTCTTTGGCAGTAAGCACCCTAGTGACCTACTTACTCTTTGAATTTAAAAACACAGGGCATCACCCAAATTCTGGGGGGGGTTTTGTTGCTCAATTTTCTAAGGATTGAGTGCACTATTTAGGTGTTTTAACATCCTCTTTAGAAAGAACTTAGTGGTTCATTAGCCTAAGGAAAGCACTAAATGGTTCATCGGCTAACAACAAGCACCCAATGGTTTAATTAATTATTTTGAAACCATTTAGTGGTTCATTATAAAACTAGAAAGAACTAAGTGCTTCATTATCCAAATTACAAGCACTAAGTGGTTTATGATCCAAAGGAAGCCACTTAGTGATTGAGTTTAATCATTGAATTGCACACTTACAACACAAGTTCACACAAGGATTTTAATGATCTCAAATACAATCAAAATGGTTAGCACCTAGAGCCACAAGGTGCAAGCTCAAGGTTACAGAGCACTAGACTCTATATAAGCTCCAGCACTACTATGGCATCCTAGTCACACTTCAAAACTCCATAATGTATCAAAACCAACCTTGGAGTCTTCAGTCCTCCAAGAGATGTAAATACCTATCCTCCACTAGGAGGTTAATCAGTGAAATGCTAAGCAACTAAAATCTAATCAAAATAATCAAACCCCAAATTCACTTTTGTTGTGCTTATATGTAGAGTTTATCAAGTGTCCCGTGATACAACAAAGGGAGCACCTCTTAGCTCTTCAGTATGTTTTTTCCTAAAGGGTTTCCCTTTAAAATGCAAGAAGGAAAGGGGAATGGGCATCTCCTACCCTTGCACCACCCCAGTCCATTCACACAAAGACTATTAGTGAACTGTTATAAATCAAATGTTAGCAAAATGCTACCGACTCTGCTTTGGTCGAACTCACATCATATTGAAATTTGTCTATGAGTGGCTTCTTTCGGCTCCAAGTAACTTCAAAATTTAATTTGGTTAGGTATGGATCATGGTCAGGTGAGAAAGAAAGCAACTTTAATCATTAAATTTGGTCAGGCATGGCTTTCGAAATACACAAGTAGGAAAGCTTCCCTCATACCAAGTATCTCTAAGGTTATACCTTCTTCAATTGATTTTAGTTAATTAACTTAAAATAATAAATTGCAAGTGTTTAATCAAATTTCTAGCCAGTGATGATTCTCCACACTCGTGTTACAATCACAATTATCATTATGAGAGTAGGGGTAGAACAGGGGGATGTTACAAACAAAATTGAATTTGTTGAACCAAAGTTCAGGGAAATTTTAAAACCCCCCTAAACTTATATGCATAATAAATGGGTGAATCCCTATGATACATAGGAAAAATGGAAGGCAATTTTATTGATAATATATTATGTATATATAATTTGTTTGACGAATCTCTCACCAGATTATATTATCTTGTAAAATCACGGTGAATCACAAGTACAAAATGGTGAATCACTGAGAAATCTAAGGGTTGATGTAGTTCATTGGCACTAAGAGGGTATTCAAGAAGAAACGATAAAATAACTTGACTACATTGTTGGCGAATCAAAAGAGCTTGACTAGTTACCATCAAGTGTGCCACTCTAGTGACTAAATCATACATATCTAGAACCAATAGTTGCCACCTAAAAATTTCTTTCAAAATTGATAGTGCAATGATATTTGAGATAATCTCTAAATTGATAAAGAGTGGACATTGGAGAAGTATCTTTAATGGATCATTTGAGATGGGTGTATTTGCATGTCTCAAAAGAATAACGAGTAAATTAACAGAAGATTACATTAAGGGACTGCCACTCTTTCCTGATGTTAGGACCATATTAAAAACTGAAGAGGTAATATTGTTACTGTGAATATAAATAGATGGAATGGGAAGTCTCAATAGACAAGCCAAACATTTCATATAATGTGATATAACTCCTTCATACTTAGAATTCAGACAATTCCCTAGTGGTTCTATAAAAGGGTCTAAGATTGTAATTAAATATTAATCACTCCTATCGACTTTGATTTTTTTCATATGGTTCTCAAGAAGTCTCAATGCAAACGTTGAAATCAGATACCTATTGGGTGTATCTATATTATCATTTGTAGGTCCCTCCATTTAATTTTTATATGAGTCTAATGATATTGAAGATGCTAGGCCATGTTTAATAAACAAAGTAGTCTTCCTACCCAAATTTTCTTCCTCCATACCATCCTCAATCAATCCATATACAAAAGCAAACAAATTTTTCTGACTTAATGATGCATTAGCCTGAAGACTGGTTGCTAAATAGCATAACATGGACTCAATATTAATTTTTTTTTTTTGGTTCAAGTGTTCTATCAGATTGCATCTAACATGTACCAACAATGTACTAGCATGCATAGAGAAGGTAATACTCCAAGCAATTAACTACAAGCTTTCAAAAGATTTTAGTACTCCTCATCTCCTTCAATTTCAAGGCAATTTTTTCAACTTCCTATTCTTCAACAACTTCTCCCATGATATCATTTTTTACAACTTCTAGAAGTTGTTGCACACAATAATAAATATCTCCAATGTCCAGGGAAGATGAAACTTTCAATAGGATGAAATTGATAGCATAACGTAAAACATGCAATTCATAACCCCGTGTTAGTATTGTATGTAGTGTTTTTACAATGAACTACAAATATTGTGGTCCTAATTCCTTCGCACATGTAGCTAGGGAAGCTCTCGCATCATCTCTTACAGAATGAGGGTGAATCTTCAGCAGATTTGTAATATGTTTTATAATATAAGGAAGCTGTAATTCCATCATTTCCAAAGGCATAAGTTTCAATAAATTCAATGCAGAATGGCTAACTAAAATATTAACCACATTTGAGTGAGATATCATCAACTTATTTATCTCAGGTAGAACATACTTTTGTGGATGTTCTTGTATTTCATGGGAGATAATATTTTAGTTATCACTATTCCTCCTTAATTCCATATCTGGCTTATCAAATGTTGTTTCACCCATCTTAATTTGATGATCATGTTTTTTTGGTTCTATAGTTGAGGACATGACATCAATAAAATGAAATGTGTCTAGTATAGAACAAGTTAGTCGTATAGGTATATTGTTATTATCTTCCTCGGGGAAGCCATCATTTGAAATGCTCTCATCAATAAACTAAAGTAAGATCCCCATATTATGTGACCAACAATACAAGCAAAGGGTTTCTAAGAAATAATTCACAACATTTCCCTCCCTGTCACCTTTGGCCTACAACAAAAAACTAAAAAAGAGTGGCACAAATATTTGCATGAGATTTCCCTACATAACTCCATATACACTAGAAATGTCAATAGATTGTAGCAAATTAAGGTAAGAAAAGGATAGATGAATTACTAACAATATGCCACTCCCATGTCACTCACAAATATAAACATATAAACACATACACACTCAAAAATTATATCTTACCTTAGATATATTTCCAGCATCTAGAATATTTATAAACAATATCATTTCTCTTGATCTCCTATGTTTTTTCATAACTAAATAAACTCCAGTCAACATCTAGACTAATTGTAGCACAAGGAATAAAATAGGAAGAACTAGAAAGGAAAGACATGTTATCAAACCTGAATGTGAAGAATGTCATTGAAGAAGTCAACTTCTACATCTATGCTAGAAAGAGGCTTGTATTCATTCAAAGTTGCAATACCATAAAGGATAAGTACCATTGAACAAAGTAAAGCCACCCATTCCTATAGATACATTTAACTAGAAAAAAACATAACAATGGAGATTCAAACATCTAATTATATTTTGATTAGATTTAGCTTTTTATTCTAGGAGAATAGGTTCTATGACCAAATTTTGTCACAAGGGCCTTAAAGGATGAGAATAAACATAATAATACTAGTGTTTCTAATGCTACAGATTTAGAGAACCACCATACCTTGAATTTGCATTAGAGATAGAAGGGCATTTCTATATAAAGTAGAACATAAACTTTGTCAAGATTGAAGGCACCCTTAATTCCATGGAAAAATGAGATCACTATAACAAGATATTCTAATTCAAGACAACTATTAATGTCCATATAGGGTTTTTTCATCCATTGGTTTGAAAATCAAACCGAAATACTAATTCTAATTAGAATTCATGGTCACCTAGTATATGGCCTTCATGCTCATTAATGCATCCAAGCATCCATTTTGCTGTAGTTTCATTTCCAACACAAAATGGATGTTATGTTCACAAAACCCAACAGTCCCTCCATCATCCTAGGGTGAAAGTAGTCAAATCAAGAGTAAGGTGGTGATAGGTGTAGAGTAGTAAGGGTAGAGTAAGGTTATCCATCCACCCCATCATCTGGTGCTAATAAGAGAAGTTCCTTTTCCATATCCCTTTGTGGGTCTACCAAACGCAGAATCCCATTTACACAAACCCATATAAGTCAAAGTAAACAATTTACAATGCACACAGTTAGTATAAAACTAGAGTCATGTGGTCATTGAATCGGAGATGTGCATACCTTGAGATCCACCCAACATATCACTGTCATTATTATTTTATCAACAACCATCATGGGTATAGTTAAATTGAAAGGTACAATGAAATTCACAGATGACCACTAAAGGTTTTTATTATTTTTGTGGCTCACCAGTCCTATGCCTCCATCACATTGTTGACTTGGGTTCTAATTAGAGAGAGTCATCAGAGAATAAGAATATCGTGCATGCAGAAGACAATCAACATCGGTAAATAAATGATAATATCACATCTCCTTTCCTCCCTCTCTCGGGTATGTAGGATCCATGGGTCACTTCTCTCTTGGGATATTATTTCTCTCTTTTTTTGAGGAGTAAACAAATGAAAAAAAACCAATTATGGGACAAAAACTTAGTGAGACAGGGGATCCCTACACACCCATAGCTTAACAATGAGGAGGAAGGGGTTTTTTGTTTTACACCTGGAACTTCCCTTTGAAGTGCGATGGGTTAGAGTGACTATTCTCTTGAGGAAACCATCAAAGAAATGTAGTTGCACAAAATTATATTAGCACAGATCAATCACACAGACCCATATAAGTCAAAGCAAATAATTTGCAATACATACTGTTAGCATAGAACCAGATTGAATTAGTCGTCGAATCAGAGACGTGCATGCCTTTATATCCACCCAACAGATGATTATCACTATTATTATGTCAAAAACCATCATGGGTATAGTTAAATTGAAAGGTCTAATGAAATTCACAACTAACTAGTAAAGGTTTTTATTATTTTTGTGGCTCACCAATCTTATGCCTCCTTCACATTGTTGACTTAGGTTCGAATCGTAGATAATAGACTTAGATTGATCTCCTAGAAACAAAATCATATGCCTTGGACTTCCCTTTGAAGTATGATGGGTTCGAGTGACTATGCTCTTAAGGACACCATTGTGATAAACTAGTCTTCCTTGATCAGAGATTTCCCAACGCCCATTGTGAAGACTCGATTGATCATGAAGTGACATAAGATACAAAATTATACAATTAAATCAAACTGTAAACCCCTAAAATCCAGGGTGAATTCAACCCTATCCTCTATTTCCAAGAATGGTAGAGGGCGAAATATCCCCTAACTAGTGCCATTGCTGGAAATCAGGGGCGGTTGGAAACAAATCCAACTTGCAAACCACGTGAATCGGGGCTTGGAATGTTTATCAGGCTTGTTTTTCATGGCTAAAATATAATAATTATTTATTTTTAAAATAATTTTTGAGCTAACTATAGAAAGGGGTGTAATATAAAAGTTCACCCCTCCAAAATATAAAACCCCTTAAATTTCGCCCATAGGCTAAGATTCGCCCCGAAATTTTTTTATGCCAAAGGCACTAAAGGAAACTATCAAGAAGGCTAAGTATCACTAGGTCAATCCAAGTATAGGGTTGAATTATGAACATATTAGAAGAAGAAATAAAAAACCAATTTTAATGGTAAAGGACCACAATCTTTAGTACAAGAAAATCGTGGAAAGCGCCAAGTTCAATACACCTACTAAAGTGAGTTCCAACGAAACTTACTACAAATAGAGATCAGCCTATCAAATCAGCAAAGGAAGAGGCAAAGGAACCTAGGACATAGTCATTACATTGTTGGGGATGTGGAGAGGATCACATGTTAAAATATTTCTCTCACAAACAACAAAGTGGCGAGAAGTTGTACAATGTCCAAGAGGCAACAACAATGAATGATGTGGCTCAAAGCATACCCCAAATTTATGCAGCATTAGAAAATAGACAAGTAGATCCTCAAGCCTTGGTGATCGAAATGGAAGGTATTGTTGTCAACTAACCTATTTCAATTTGAATTGATCCAAGTTCTAACTTTATTTATGTCAGCCCCAAAACTACAAAAACATGTGCCTTTCAAAAGAAACCACACGCCGAAATGTGGTTGGTCCAACTAGCCATGGGAGTAAAAAAGAGAGCGATTTATTTAGTGGAGTCATATCTCCTGGAAATAAGTGGCATGCCCACAAAATCCATGCTTAATATTTTTCCATTGGGTTCATATGCTATCTTTATTGGCATAGGTTTGCTACCATCCCACATAACGAAAGTTAATTTTTATGGTAAATTGTTGGAATGCCTTGGTAATGAAGGAGAGGAAAAATTATTGCAGGGAATAACAAAGCTTATTTTAGTAAGACAAATTTTAGTGCTTAAAATTATGAAATGTAGCTAAAAACGATGTTACTTGTTTATGAATCAAGTAACCAGTGTAACAGAGGACATTGAATTCAAAATTAAATATCACCCCGTTTTGAAACAATATAGTAATGTATTTCCAGAGGAAGTGCCAATATTAATATTTCCACCCAGGAGGTAAAATCGATTTCTCCATTGAATTGATTCCCTATTCTATGCCAATTTCTAAAAGCCAATATCATATGAGTGCAACAGAGTTGGCAGAATTAACATTGTGGATGAAAGAAATTTTGGATAAAGGATACATCAAACCCAATGTATCACCATATGGAGCCCCAACGTTTTTTATAAAGAAGAAAGATGGCACACTATGATTATGCATTGATTATAGACAAATAAATAAAGCCACATTAAAGCAAAAATACCCATTGCCCAAAATCGATGATCTATTTGATCAGTTGAGAGGAGACACATTTCCAAGATAAATATGAGATCTAGCTATGATCAAGTCAAAGTTAAAGATGAAGTCATTCACAAGACAACTTTTAGGACGAGATATAGGCACTATGATTTCATAGTGTTACCATTTGGGCTCATAAATGTTAATTTTTGCGGCATTATATTTGTTCTAGCCTTGAAATATTATGGAGAGGTAGAATACATGAGATCTCCAAAACCCAGAAATGATTTCTGTAAATTCCACCTAGAGACGACTTAATTAGATTATTAGTTGTTTTTAAATATTTCCTAAGTAAAAACTTAGGGAATATGACTAATTAATAATAATTAATTAAGTCGTGGTGAGAATGTTCTAGAAAAGTACATGGATCGATTTCTAGTTAGTCCTAGCCATCAATTAAAATTTAATCATGGTCGTTGAAGTCTCAATAGAGGGTTATAAGAACAAAGTCAATGGGGCTTGGAGAATACACTTGCAGAGTTCAATTTTACTAAGAAATCGATTTCTAGAGTAGCAGTTGTGTGTTGCCAGAAGTGATTCACTGAGTTCGAAGCAGTGAGAGAGAGGAAGAGATAGTGAGGTTGGAGGGATATTTTCCAGTTCCGGTGAGTACATTGCAAAGAGACAGTGATTGCAACAAAGAGGTAGTGCAAAGCCCTCTTCGGGAGATTTATGTTTTGTTGGGGAGAAGTCGAGATTCTGAGCCAAAAGCTAGGCAAAGGGTGTAGAGGCAAAGAGTATCAAATTCCCAGACAACAACTGATGAGATAGTGAGAGGAGATGATATTATGATTTTGTGGGATGTAGTAATTGCGTAGGATGACGTAGTGATTGCGTAGAGGGAGCAAGGAGCAGCTCAATTCGAAATGACGTCAGTGTGGGATCACCTGTGGAGTGAGAAATTTTTCTCACTAGTTATTATTGCTAGTTATTTCTCTGTTTGGATTGCTAGTTTATGAATCCATAGTTTGTACTCAGATTTTCACTATTGCATAGTATTAAAACTCTCAATTGCTACACTAGTTTTCCCGAGTTGGGTTTTTTTGGGGACTTAGTCCAAAAATAACAGTGTATTTTGTGTGTGTGCATTTATTTCTTCCAGCTCTTTTATTTCTTCTACAATATTTGTTTTGTGAAGGTTGCAGTGTATTTGTTTCGATATTTTTCGTAGCACACAACAAATATTTTGTTTCATTAAATTAGTAAATATAAGAAATAACATCAGTTGTTGCAATAAAATTCAGGGTTAGCCAAATTTTCACATGGTATTAGAGCACAAATTGTAAGTTGGAGAGCTCAGTTGCATAAGGGAAGAGGAATTTTGCAACTCTGCATAGGCAGCAGTTCGAAACACTCAAAGGCAGTGCAGTTTCTTTCCCAGCAGGGTCATTTTCTTAAGGAAAAATCGATTTTTCTGAGAGAGTGATAGAGAAGTTGGATTTCTCCAATTCGAGGATTACCAAAGGCAGAGGGAGAAACCAATATTTTCTTTGTAGAGCAGATCTCTAGGTGGATGCAACATTTTGCAGTAGTTGCTAGTGAAAAACAATGTCAGGAGGAAGAAAGAGCACACATTGTGATGAGCACCAACATTGCAGGAAGAATGTTGCAACTCCTAGGCTACCATCTTTACTTTGTCAACTCAGAGTTTGTACAAACTTGGAGGTGACAATGCTCTATACATAAGTAAAAGTGATGGTTCTACCTTTTTTCATGGTTCAATTGGTGAGAGACCACTAGGGTTTTCAAGCCAGACTTCTAAGGAGTCAGAAGAAGCTTTGTTTCTTGATGGAAGAAAGGGAAATCTTCTCTAAGGGAGAGCTACTCTACTGCAATAATGGAAAAGACCGAAATTCAATGCTAAATCAGACCATTTACTAATTAATTGCCAAGAAACTATGCTTTGCAATAATGTTAAATTAACATGAACCAAATTCTATTATCTAAGCATGGAAGTAAGAAGCATCAAACATCACTAATGTGCAAGTAAAGCAACTGAAATAAATCTATTTTTGTCTTTTTTCCTTTTCATGCAATATCAAGTATGCAAACTAATTTCTTTGGTGATGTGGCAAGTGAATTAAGGATGTTGGAGGATGGATGGAAGGGTTAGGAGATGGTTGGATGGTGTTGGATACCCTTGGGAGGATTTTGGTGACTTCCTAGAGGTTTTCCCTCAATTCGGCCTTAAAATAGGCCATTCCAGGAAAACCTATAGGATGTATTAGAAACCTACAGGATTCCCTGTAAACCTATAGGATACAGTTGAGAGAAAAATGGAAGGGTTTGGGGGGGATGGAAGGCTTAGGGAAGGTGGTAGATGGGTGGAATGAAGTGAGGAAAGGTCTAGGATCACTCAGAAGTCAACAACAAAGATAGAGGATGGTTGTATTCGCTCAATGTGCTTGGAAGAATTTCTATGAAAAATGATGAAAACTAGTGAAGGCAATGGTGAAAACAAGGAATGACTATGGTGGATGAAGTGAAAGGTGGTTGCTGGCTATGAAGTCTTTGTCTCCTCCTGAAGCACCTGCTTTACATAAAATATGTATAATTCCCAAAAAGCTATGTAAACAAGAAGCATTCTCATAAGCTAGAAAGGCATAATTAATGAACTAACTCCCTACATGATGCATGAAGAAAGTTGCTCAAAGTAATGAAAGTATGGATGAGATCTACTGTAAGAGTGAAGGTAAAAGTGATGGCAATGAAATCCTACTTTGCAAAACTAATCAAATTTTAAGTTAAATACAGTAAACTCTAGAGCTTATGCAAGAAATATAAATATGTGTTTTTGGGGCTACATAAGGGTCACTTCCTCAAATCATTGATCCCAAAGGGAGGAAATGAGGCCAAGACACCCACTGACAACTTTGTGGTACTCCTTATATCCCAGCTAACCTGCTACTAAAGTAAGGCACAGATGGAAGCAAACTAATAAACAACCAATCCAATCTACACTACTTGCAACGAAAACACATCTAAAAGTAATTTAACAATGAAGCTATGAGACTCATATAAACATACATATACAAGAAAGAGGAGCCTTGGATGCTAGGGTTGGGACCTAACCCAAGAGCTTCATCCCTCTAAGTTAACTTAGTGCTTGCTCAAAACAAAACTCATTCTTATTACCAAATCAGAAAATTACATCAATAAAACTTTCACAAGTCTGGAGCTTGAAAATGGCTTAGAGTTTTACATTAAAATTCGAATCCTAATGAGGCTCTAGGCCTCTATACTTATACAACTGAAGTCCCCAACGAGTTCCTTAAAATTAGGGAGGCTTGGCTCCCAAACTCGAGATAAACTACCTCTTTGTCTCTCACTTGCTCGACTGCCTTCTAATCCTCATGGCTTGGCTTCTTACATTCTGAGGTGGTGTGATGGATGGAGGAATATTCGAACGGGGGAGAAGTAAATGAGGAGTATCTACCTCCTATAATCCCTCTCCCTTGTCCCATTTGAGTTTTAACCTTAGTATTTGCCAAAATTCCTTGATTTTCTCCTTCAATCTTGCATTCAATGCATATTAGTCCACTAGGCATAATATCCAAGTCTAATTCATCTCATAAACAAAATATAATAAAAAACATGTAATAAGTTGTGAGAAACGTTGGTTTGACTAAGCTAGGAGGTGAATTAAAGCCCATATAATTACCCGCTGATGAGGCTCATCATCACCCCCCACTGAAAGTGTTTCTCATCCTCTGAGCAACTCAATCAATATCCATATCCTTCATATCTCTAGTGGCCTCCCTAACATCCCATGCCTCTGTTGTGGATTCCTCTTCTTGTTCATAAAACCCTGCTTTCCTTTCTACCTCCTCCCACTGTCTCTTTTCTTCTTCTTCCTTCCTTCCTTCTAGCATTCCTAGGAGTAGTGGTGGACTAAGTTTCAGGCCAATCCAATTGACTTTCAGCCTTTGCGTAGATTGCTTGTACATGGGTGTCATGTTTAGTGCTTCTCTAAATATTTGAGGAGAGTGGTACTCTCTTATCATTAAGCTATATGGAAATGCCTCAGGAAAGCATGTATTCTATCATCCCCTAACATCCTGAACATTTCCTCAAAATTTGAAATTGCTTACTTTTGGGCAGCAAGATATCTAGGTGCAAGCTGAGGATCATTTGCAATCAAATTATGGGTATTGATGAGGGCCATTGGATTTTACTGTTCAACTCTGATCATAAGAGGTTCAGTTTGCTCTCTTGCCAATATATTCTTCATCTATGCAGCCCTTGATTCCTCATGGTTTATCCATCGTGCCAAAGCCATCAACTGTAAATCTCCTAGCTTAGCATTACGGTCCCATACATTCATGTCTGTTAAGGCCATGTTATGCAAATAAAACTCAGACATCTTGACCCTATCTTCTAGTGTGCTCCGATCGCAAAGATCAATGAACTGCCTGTAGTCCTGAAATGGCATGGTGCCTCTCTGTGCTAGGGTCTTGATCTGGAATTGTAGCCACTATTCCTTGAGGTATAGGGGATAGTATTTAGCTGGCATGCTACACTGGATTTCTTCCAAAGAGATACTAGCCATACATGCCAATTGATTCTCTCTTTCTTGCAGTTGTCCTCTCAACCATGCATTTTCTGTTTCTAGTTGATTTTTCATTATAGCCTCGTTGTCTCTCAAGCTACTTAGCTCTCTACCCATCCCCTTGAGCTTCTCCTCCATGTGCCCAATGTCTTCCACCCCTTGGATTTGGCGATCTGCATCCATCGATGAGTTCTGGCTCACTCCTTCTCAAGCTCGAAGAACGATGGAATAGACAATTTTTGAGGAATGACCTTACCTCCCTCAATAAACCTATAGTAGGAGTCAAGGTTAGGTTGAGGGCTAGGTTCTATTGACTCTGGGTCCTCTTCCTTAGTTTCTTGTTGTTGGCCTACCTCCTTTTCCAATTTGTGTGTCTCCTGTAGGTTCAACAGAGTATACTGTAGGACTGCTTCTGCTTCCTGTAGATTCTGCAGTGTATCCTATAGGATTGTTTTTCCCTTGAAGGAGGTGGATTTAGTAATAGGCCTTCTCACATAGGTGATAGGAGACTTAGGGGAAGGTACTTTCTCCCTTTTTCTAGGTAATTCTTCAATCACAATGGGAATTTTGGTTGGTGTTTGGGGTTTCCCATGCCTTATTCTTGTGATTTTCTTTGTCCTGAAATATAAGGGGGTTTGCCTCTGTCTTTTTCCTTTTTTCTTGATGGGGGTGCTAAGAGCAGTGAGGGTAGCTATTGCCTCTCTCTCAGTGGGTTCTGGAGACATCTTAGGTGACTCCTCCTTGTCTTCTTTCCCCTCTTTCCCATTGCTTGGTTCACCGATGTCTTTCCCTTCTTCTTCCTCTTGTAGATCCTCATATTCTTTATCAGTTTCCTCCTTAACATCCTCCTATGTTTCTTCATCATCCTCCTTCTCTTTCTCCTCTTATTCTTCATCTTCCTCATTTTCTTTTGTTTCATCTTCTTCTTCATCCATCTCATCTTCATCTACTTTTGTTTCTTCTTCTCTACTTCTTCTTCCTTTGCTTCAGTCTCTTCCTCTTCCTCTCCACTCACAGTAGGACTAACATCATATCTGAGAGCTTTGTTGCCTTCCTCTGCCTGCATGTCTCTGAAAATTGACCATTGTATAGTAATTCTGAGGTTTTGGAGGAAATCTTCTATAAGGATTCTAATTAACCCATGGTGAGCTAACTATTGGGAATTTCCCTCTTGCACCTTGATGCTTGTGTATATCAGTGATTGCAGGAGGAAGCATGGTATGTCGAGCCTGTGGTGTGGGGGTGTTTCTGCTCCAAATATCAATTCTTCAAAGATCCTGAAATGATAGCCATAGACCACAGTATACCTACCCTCACATGAAATGTATTTAATAAGTTGGTAGCTCACCTCATTCTGGGGATATGGCAGACTTTCTCTCCTTACTCCATTTTTGTCCTCAGTGGGTTCCTCCCCTTCTAAAAAGAATTTCCTTTTGGAAACTTGGCTATCTCCTTTGTCTTCCTTCCTCCATGGTAGTCCTAGGGGAAGTGTGGTAACTCTGCTGATGAGTTCAGGGGTGAGTTCTATGGAGAGGCCTCTTACCACAACATTGGCATGGACTCTAGTAAGTGAAATGAGGCAGAGACAAAAATCTCAGGCCACATCATCATCATCCCCCTTAATTTTTCAAAAAACCCCATCCAATTATGCCTTGTGAAGATTTCTAGTACCTGAGGGTGTTGTTGGATTCTCATAGTGTTAGTGGGATCCCTTATATTAAACCCTCCTATCGTCTTGGTTGGTGAGGTTTGAGGAGATGAGATGGTTGATACAATTTTCAAATGCAGAAGTAAAAAAACTAAGATAACTATGTGGACAATTCTCTTGCACAACTACCAAATTCACTCAAACTAGTGGATTTTTTGTTCAATTTACTTGGAAAGAGGGATGTCATTACAAATCCTACCTCTTCATAGTGTTTTTTGTGGTCAACCCCCGTGTTTTCCCCTCTTAAACACCTCTCGGCCTATTGTGTAGACTGTCTATGTGTATCATGTAGGAATCCTGTGTGCAATCCTGTAGGATTTCCTATGCAAACCTGTAGGAATTCCTATGCAGAAAAACGATGGTATCTTCCTTGTTGTAGGTTGCCTAGGTATGAGAGTGACTTGTCAGAGCGATCCTCAAGGAAGTGATTGCATAAATGCATGGGGATGACGATTATTTCCTATTATGGTCATTTGGGGTGAGGTGGTGTGCTGACAACCGAGGTACAGTTTCCATTTTTGAACCGTTGGTGCTCACTACCACCTCATCATTCCCCACCTCCTCTTAATCAACTTCCACTTCATGCTTCCATAGCCTTAACTGCTCTTTTCCTTCTCCTTTCTGTTTCTGATTTGACTGATGCCACGTGTGAGAGGAAAAATTGTTTTGTCTTTGTTGACTAATTGAAGGTGGCCAAGTTAACTGGCCACCTATCACTTATAAACCAACTTACTCGTAACCTTTACATATTTTGAATACATCATGCACATGAGAGAGTGAGCGGTATACTTACATGTGGTGCTTAATACCTTGCTACAGTGGTTGAAGACCGAAGGTGCTTTCTGTGTGCATTGGCTGCATGCAATTCTTCTTCCCTTTTTTTGTTGTTCTCTGATGATTTTTTTGTGGTGCAGGTACCTGGTGTTGAAGATGATGGTGTTGCTGCTGCTTTGGAGTCCCTTCTGCTCTTGGATCATCATGCTGGAAGCTTTCCATTCTCATGATTTGTCTTCTGTGGGATAAGGTGATATAGGGTTTCCTACAAGATGTCCTGTAGCTGCTTCTCCCTTCGAACCCTTAATCATACCTTCTCTTGGGAGTTTGAGGATGGTGTGATGGATGGAGAGGGAGGCTAGGAGTGTGGACAATGAGGAATACTCAAGTGATGCTCCCCATTTCTCTCTGTTTCCTTCTTTTTCGAAGATTGTGATTTTTTTTTTAATTGATATTTTTTTGAAGGGTGAATGCAGAGGTGATGAAGGTGGACATAGGTATGGTCATGTAATTATGATGTAGGGGTGCTATTTTATTGACATAATAGGTCATTTTCCTTTAGGTTCGCTTCATGTAGGATTTCTGGGTCAACTGTGATTCCTACAGGATCATCCTGTAGGTTTTCACGGGATCCTATAGGTTTACAGGGGATCCTGTAGAAAACACAATCCCCTTGTAATCTGAAGGAAAGGAGTGGAAAAAAATGAAAGAAATGGTAGAGTGATGAATGAAAATGAGTGGGAAAATAAAATGTGAGTGAAATAAGTCTTTTAGTGATCCTCCTTTTATCTTTGATCATCCTTCTTGCTGACCTGCAAAATATAATTTTTCATGATTTTTCTCTTTTCTCTTTTTTTTTTTTTTTAAAACAACTAGGCTGCCTCTGAGAGGTTTTCATCTTAGTTGTTTGCCCTCGGCGCCTCAAGAGAGGTTTTCACCCAGAGATCTTTTTACTCTCATTTTTTCTCCCTTTTTTTTAAGGGTGAATGCAGGGGTGATGAAGGTGGACATAGGTATGGTCATGGAATGATGATGTAGGGGTGCTATTTTATTGACATAGCAATTCATTTTTCCTTTAGGGTTGCTTCCTATAGGATTTCTTGGTCACTGTGATTCCTATAGGATCATCCTGTAGGTTTTTAGGGAATCCTGTAGAAAACACAATCCCCTTGTAATATGAAGGAAAGGAGTGGAAAAAAATGAAAGAAATGGTAGAGTGGTGAATGAAAATGAGTGGAAAAATAAAATGTGAGTGAAATAGGTCTCTTGGTGATCCTCCTTTTCTCTCTGATCGTCCTTCTTGTTGACCTGCGAAATATAAATTTTCATGAATTTTTATTTTTTATTTTTTATTTTTTTTTTTGAAAACGACAAGGCTGCCTCTGAGAGGTTTTCACCAGGATCTTTTATTCTCATTTATTCCCTTTTTTTTTTTTTTTTTGACACCATTGTCTGTCTCTAGAGGTTTTCAACCCAATAGTGGGACTCAGGTGCCTCATGGAGGTTTTCACTTGAGTCCTTATTATTATTATTATTATTATTATTTTTCTCTCAGGGATTTGATGAGGTAGGAGCTGAAACTTGCTCCACTACCATCATTGTTTTATTGATATCATCAATGAACTCTTGTTTTGACAATGGTCTCTTGTAAATTTTCAGTTAGTGTCCATTAACAAGTAAAGAAATGGCCTCTTCATCTATGGTTTTGATCTGTACTAAACCATTATCATGGCATCTTTCGACAACATAAGGTCCTAGCCATCTTGTCTTTAACTTGCTCTTGAAGTCTTTATACCTATAATCATATAACAAAGCCCAATCACCTTCTTGAAATTGCTTTTCCTTGATGTTCTTATCATGCTATATCTTCCTCTAAAGTTGAATTACCTCTGTATGTAGGAGGGCCTGCATTCTAAACTCATCCAAACCATTAAACTGGAGAAATCTCTCTTTTTGTGCACTATTGAGGTCTAGATCTAGTTTGGCTGCCATTTTTAATGTGTTTTACTCAAATTCAATGGAAAGCAAGGCCTTTTTCCCATAGACCAGCTCATAGGGTGTGAATCCAGTGGTGGTCTTCCAAATGGTATTATAGGCCCAGGTGGCCTCAACTAGTCTATCTGCCCAATCCTTCCCACTGTTGCTTAACACTTTGGTCAAGATGCCCTCCAGCGCTCTATTGGTCACCTCTACTTGTCCATTAGCTTGTGGATGGTAGGGATTGGAGGTTCTTTGCTTGATCTTGTGCTGGTTGAGCAGGTCTTCAATCGTGTTGGAGGTAAACTAGCTGCCTTGGTCTATGACTAGCTCTCTAGGGTACCCAAATTTGTAAAATACGTTCTCCCTTAGGAACTCAGCTACCTTCACTTCTGTTGTTGCCTTAATTGCCTTGGTTTCAGCCCAGTTACTCAAATAGTTAGTGCACACAATGATGTATTGATTTTGTTTGGAAGGAGGGTCAATAGGTCTAATGAATTCCATGCCCCACTTGTCAAATGGCTCGACAATCACCTGAGGCTACAGAGGCATTGCATCTCTTGGAGTAGGCCTTCCCATCCTTTGGCATCGATCACACTGACTAGTATATATTTTCACATCGTGATGAAGAGTGGGCCAATAACAGCTTGCTTGTAACACTTTCAATGTTTTCCTCTTTGCTGCAAAGTGACCTCCACAAGGCCCATCATGACAAGTCAGAAGGATGTCAAAGACTTCCTCCTCCTTGACACACCTTCTCAAGATTTGATCTGGGAAAAGTTTGAAGAGATTGCCCCCGATCCAAGTGAAGGGGGTGCTCTTCCTCACTGTCTTGCTTTTCTCTTTGGAGGACAAGTTCGGTGAGAATTGTGCAGATACCAAATAGTTTTCTATATCATCAAACCATGGAGAGAGAACTAAAATAACAAATAAGTGCTCATCTGGTTACTGGTCATAAACCATTCCTTCTTCACCTGTAGGCAAATTTAATCTGCACAAAAAGTCTGCAACAACATTTTCCTTACTAGGCTTATCAACAATAGCTAGATCAAACTGTTGTAATAAAAGTAAACATCTTATAATCTGAGCATTCACATCTAGTTTGTTTATTAAATATTTGATTGCATCATGGTCAGTATTTACAAATGTTTGATAGCCTGTAATATAATGCCTAAATTTGTTCAATGAATGCACAATAGCTAGGAGTTCCTTTTCGGTCACTATGTAATTTAGTTTAGCCTTTGACAGATTCTCGCTGATAAAGTCGATAGCATAACACAATTTTTCATCTATCTGACCTAGGGCTGCTCCTATGGCTTTGTGTGAGGCATCAGCATAAATATGAAAAGGAAGGGCCCAATTTGGGCCTCAGGGAATCAGTGCAGTGGTTAACTTGTTCTTTAGGGTGTCTAAGGCCTCTTGACAATGTTTTAACCATATAAACTTAGAGTCCTTGGCCAACAAACCAAATAAAGGAGAGGCCAACTTTTTGAAGTCCTTTATGAACCTTCGGTAGTATTCAGCTAACCCTAGGAAACTTTTGACATCTCTCTACTTTTGAGGAGGTGGGACCCTTTGGATGACAGCTATTTTGTTTGTGTCCACCTACAGTCCTTGCTGAGATATTGAATGACCTAGCACGGTCCCTACAGTCATCGAGAATTCACATTTTTTGGGACTGAGTGACAGGTTCATTTCAATGCATTTGTGTAGTAATTTTCCTAGGTTGGACAAAGCCTCTTGAAAATCACAGCCATAAGGTGTAAAATCATCCATATAAATTTCTACCACATCATGGACTAACTCGGAAAAAAATACTCAGGATTTCTCTCTGGAAAGTGGCAGGAGCATTGCATAGGCCAAAAGGAAGAACCTTATAGGCAAAAGTACCCCAAGTACAAGTGAATGTGGTTTTATCCTGGTCTTCCAGGCTGATCTGGATTTGGTTGTACCCGTTGAATCCATCTAGCAAAGAGAAAAACTTTTTTCCTGCCAGGCCATCTAGCACTTGGTCAATGAAGGGTAGAGGGAAATGGTCCTTCTTTGTGGCCTTTTTCAACTCCTTGTAATCGACACAAATACTCCACTTACCATTTTTCTTTGAAACTAACACTAAAGGAGAGAACCTCTCACTGTTGGAGATAGGGTAAATGAATCCTCCATCTATCAGTTTTTGCAGTTCTTCTTTGACTATATCTTTAAGAGCTAGATTCATCCTCCATTGGGGCTGCCAAATTGGCTTTCAACCTTCTTTGATGTATATGTGGTGAGTACACACTGAGGGGTTTACTCCCTTCATTTCTTTGTAACTTATATGTTCCTTTAACATGTTGCATAACTTCCCTTCTTGGAGAGCAGAAAGAGATGGATTGATTTTCAAGGTTATCTCAGGGCTGAATACTATGGTTTTTACATGGAGGGGGTTGGAATCGGCCAAGAATAGGTCAATTGGATGATTGTTCTATGTTTCCTTTACTACATCTTCTTGGGCAATGTACTGGGAGTTGGACTTTGGAGTAGGTGTTCAATCAAATCATCTTCATCCTGCTGTCCTCCTCCCATGGTTGCTTCTGGTTGTTTCTAAAGTATAAAGTTGGGTGAAATAAACTTAATCTTCTTCCTCCTCCAACCATAAAGGTAAATAATTCTCTAGAGATGGTTAAGCAGGAGGGTATAGGACTAACTACTTGAACATATGTCCATTCTTGATGGTCATTTTCCCAGCTCTGCGTAGTGGCCAACCAGGTCTCCCAAGGATGAGAGGGTAACCAGTAAGCTTAGCCTTAGGCTGGAGAACTAAGAAATCTGCAGGGTACTCCCAAGATTCAATGGAGACCATCACATCCTCCACAATCCCCTTAGGGGTCACTATGGAGTGGTCTGCAAGTTGCAAAACAGTTGTGGTCTTCCTTAATTGATCTGGATTTAAATAGGAACACAACAAATTACAGGGATAACCATATACACAAAGATGCAGTGGAAATAATACTTCATTTCATTATTGGAAAATATTGAAATATGCTTACAACCAGAAATGGAAATAAACCAGCTAGGGTGATGGTAGCTTATCTATGAGAAGAGATGTGGCATCTACATGCCTCTGAACTGTGTTACAATGAGGCTCGAATGCCTACTTATTGTTGAGAAACAATAGAAAACCCTTCACATCCCAAAACCTAACCCTAGAAGATGAAATGCCAAATTGTGGGGCCCGTTAGGGTAAATTGGTACATCAATTTCCCAGGGTCGTAACTTTGGCATATGATCTCTGTTTGACGCATACAATAGCTCGTTAGAAAGATATATCCGAGAACTACCACTTTGGGAAGGGCCTCAAGACGGCTCCAAAAGTTCAGGACTAGAAAAACTACTAAAAATAGTAAATTTTGCTACAATTTAGGAAACTGAAAAAACTGAAAGAGATAGTTGCGGGAATCCAAATGGGATAGGTGGGTGGCCACCAACATCCACCTGGATCATCAATGAACCTTGGAGGTTGAGATTGAGCATGGTGTCCTTGGTCATCACATTAATGGTAGCCCCAAGATCGATCAAAGTGTGTGGGACAATGGTGCCATTGATGTGCACATCTACTACAAGGATTCCAGGGTCCAAATACTCTAGACAAATTACCTGCCCGAACATTAAGTTAGACAGTTTTCCAATGACATTAATGGTAGGGACATCTCTTCTGCACCTTCCTGGATGCTTGAAGCACTTATCCTTAATCAACTTATTGTAAATAGGAACATCTTTTATTGCTTGGAGAAGTGGGATCTTTACACATAGATTTTTCAATTCTCCCAGAAGTTCAATCTGTTTTGGGGTAGGCTGGGGTCGTTGGGTTAATCTCTCAGGAAAGGGTGGATTCACTTTAAGAATTCTTTCCTCTCTTTCTTCCTCAACCTCCCTAGGTTGAGGTGGATGTTGGTTATCCAGGAGAACTCTCCCAGATCTCAAGTTAATCTCCTAGATTTCCACAACATCTCCCAGATCTCAAGTTAATCTCCTAGATTTCCACAACATAAATTGGATATGATGTCTCTCCAATGTATACTTGTTGAGCTTGTTTGTTGTTCAGGTTCAGATTTGGTTGGGCGGGCATCTAGGGTTGCTTGGGTGGAGCAGAGTGTAACAACCATGGTTGAGTAGGTGGTGGAGGCAATAAAGCTGGAGCATTGTTGTATTGGGGCCTCCACCCCTTGGGTGGTGCATTCCACTGAGGTTGTGGTGGAGCATATGGTTGAAATGACTCCCTGGCTGGTTGGGAGTGATACTAAGATGCAGAGGACCAAGGAATGGGTGTAGAACAGGAAGGATGAGAAGGGGGTCCCCAAGAAGGTATGGTTGTGGTTTGGTTGGGGTTGTAATATGCATGGGATGAACCTTGCATGCCCTGCTGGTATGGTCTAGGCCTATGAGGTCTCCTTTGGTTTATGTAGTAGTGCTGCTCAGTGACCCCTTCAACTCCTTGATATATAGCTTTGAGTCTAGGAAAAGAAGGGCACTTGTCCATGGAGTGGTTTTCTTCACAGACCAAGCAAATTTCAATAGAATTCAATGGAAATTCATTCCTAGGATGCCTCCTGGTGCGTCTAGGAAAAAAAATGGCCAAGGCTCTCTCTGATTCCTCTTGCTTTCTCTAAATGTGCATAGTGTCTATTTGCAAGGCAAGGGTTTGCAACATCTCACTCTTGAAATCTTCCCCTACCCTTTTTCCTAGCTGCCCTAGGATGGTTTATAAAGATAGTCTTGATATCCTCATAGGGTAATTGGTAGATATATCCTCCTGCTAACAAGTGTAGGGTATCCAAAAGATCTTCCCTTACTCCCCTAAGCAGGACCAACTTTAGTGACTCAGGGTCAAGTGTGCACCTAGCCCTTTTGTAACTAAGCTGGAACCTTTTTTCGTAATCCTCTAGGGATTCATCATTGCCTATGGTCATCCTAAAAATTTCCTCTTTAGTATCCTTTAACGGACAATAGTCTCAATACTTGTTGTTAAAGGCTTGCTACATCTGAGTCCAAGTTGTGATGTTATCCCCAGGTAAACCCATGAACTAGCGCAATGCTACATCCTTCAGGGTATATGGAAATATTTTTTGTTGATGTCCCAAATTGCTTTATTTTTACCCCATTTTTATAAACATTAACCTCTATTTTATCTCTACCTAAACATCTCTTTCCTGCACTAGTCCAAGATAACTACCTATTCCTGCATATGCTTCGTATCTTACATTAAGATTTATTAAAGTGCTTTATTAATCATTTTTACATAGATTTCATGCCTATTAAGTACCTCTTGTAACTTATGTTAATTTCCTAGAAGTAATTGAGAAACTAAGTGTTAATTATGAGTTAGCATGATTAGTGAAGGTAGATTCCTACACTACCGACAATGATTGTTTTGATATTTCAGTGAGTTGAATCTTTCCACGTGGACGTTTTGATCCATGACTCCGAGTTGAGTTGCTGATTAACTGAGGATGCATCTCGGTGGCGCAAAGTCAGGGATATTTTCCAAGGATGGTCTACGGTCAGCGAAGTACACATTCTATTATAACTTATAGCCGATTTTGTAATGTTTGGTTGTTAGTCCGTTCAGCCGAAAGGCCTGAGTAGGAAAATCACTGTAATTAGTGGAATACGACTAAGCCCGAAAGAATGTATAAAATGTAGATTGTAGGTAGAACTAGCTAGCGACCCTTAGGCTGTAATTTCATTTTCTATGTAATTGGTATCACCCTCGGCTCTGGGCTGGACTCACACTACTATGTACATTTGCTGATCAAGTAATACAAGGAACTCACCATGTTATTCATACGTTGTGTTTAATCTATCTTTCATGCCTACTTGAGTGTTGAATTGTCTCGTTTATTAAACAGGAAATGAGTTGGTTGGCTAGGGCCCAGCCAACCCAGCTCATTTACCCTTGTGCTTTCATCATTTGGAAATACTGTGTGAATATTTCCCTTTGTAGTTGCGTGGTGTGAACAATTTTTATATTTACTTTTGAAGTTCTGATTTAAATCTATTTCGTTAAAGTGTGAGTGGATCCATGGCTTGGAAGTTGATTGAGTTTATTTCTTTCTTGTAATTCCTTTCTTACATTTCTTTACTCGCAATTATGGTCTCAATTTGCTTCCGCTTGGATCGTGCAAGAAGCCTCTTCCTGTACCAATGCATGTAGTTTCTTGCACTTCGGTTCAGTGATTCCTTTCACAACAAATATTTCATTTCTCTTACTACTTACCATTTTAAGTTGTTTCTACAAGCAAATATATTATTAATTTCAGTAATCATCCTTAAAATTAAGATTGCATTTCTGAAGGATTTGAGAACAATTACGTGAATTTATCATAAACACTTTATACTTTCATTTTATGACTTATGAACAAAGAACAGAAACATTTAAGTGGACTGTCAAAGCTAGATGATACATGCAGATCACTTAGACTACTGCTTTTGATTACTTCAATTTTCTTTCATTTCATGAAGTTTACTTCCATTACAAGATTTAATTAATTGAAGCATTTCTTTTCAATAGATAATTTATCTCATAATGTGTTTGCAATTGCAATTCTTTTTAGTACGTCTTTCAATATTTTCGAAAGTAAATTGGAAACTTTGGTGAAAGAAACTCTTCCTCGATGCAAAAGCTAGTCTCCTGTCACAAAAACAAAGTGATCTAAGCCCTAAGGCTTAGAGTACCTCAATAAAGACATAAATCTTCAGTAAGGGAGGTAAAATATACTTTTACACAGAGGCACTGTACCTGCACTAGTGCAAGCAGATTGCAATAGTACAAGAACAGGTTGTTTCTGTAGAAGGAAGATCAAGAGGAAAATAGATATCTGCAAGGGCCCACTTGTTAGACTATTAACCGTCTATCTGAATATAAACATAACATTTCATTCCAACATTTAAGATTGCTTCCAGTGGTGTGAAAACTCCTTTACTTGATTTACTTGCAAATTGTTCTTTTACATTCCAACACTAGAGTTGCTTTGGTGTCAATTACCTTTAAGATTGTTTTATGTCTAATTCTGAAAACATTTCCTTTAAGAAGTAGTATTAGGAATAGGAAAAGTTCATGCCACTTCTGGCATTGCCTGTGCTTCGTCTCTAAGTTTATGAAACCCCTGGGTTGAAAATTAAGTGTTGAGGAGTTTGCTTAAGCACAATTCCTGCACGCAACATTTTGGCGTCATTGTCGGGGAGGTGATTTGAATTGGTAAGAATTTTTTGTTTTTTGCAATAGGGGTAAGTCTGCTATTATTTTTTCCTGCAATGTGCTTCTACTGTTTGAAGGAATTTATAGGTGCTAATTTTTTTTTTAAACTGCAGTTTTTATTCAAATTTCGTTTTCTCATTTTTTTAAATGAATGCCTAAAAGAGGTAGCAATATGAAGCCCACTAGGGGCCAAAGAAATACTAACAAACCTGAAACAAAATCTCATATTGGGCCTTCTTTTGCAGGCAAACTCATTGCGCAGGAACAATCCACTTGGGCTCTGGTAGCAGTGGTCCAGGTATGACACAACCCATAAAGGGGAAGAAGGGGACTATTGGAATCCATAGTCAACCTTCTCAGCCTATTGAGAGTGGTTCGTGTGGAAGAACAACAATGGCGGATGAGGAATACCATGCAGAAGGAAGTGGTGAAAATTAGGTACATGAGGAACAGTCCACTTTCGAATTCTCGATTGTGAATCCTAATACATAAGTACAAATGAAAAATATTTCACCATAAGCTCTTTCTCATTTCTATGGTAAGGTACATGAAGACCCAGACTCTTTCTTATTTGAGTTTGATATTTTTTGTAGAAGTTATGATTATTCATCTGATGCCCAGAAGTTAAAGTTATTTCTTGCAACTCTCAAGGATGCAGCACTCCGCTAGTTCATGGGACTAGGAGGAAATGCTATAACTTCTTGGGAGCAAATGAAGAGAGTGTTCTTATCGAAATATCAGGAATATTGTAAAACTAGAGATATTCAAGATGAAATATTTACTATTGTGAAAAATGATGATGAGATGCTAGAGGACTACTTGGAGAGATTCTTGTACATCCTCCAAAGGTCAAAGCACAAATTTGACCTAAGTACCATTAGAACCTTGTTCTTACATGAGCTTACTAATGATGCTAGGAATAATCTAAATCTGTTTGGACAAGGGGTTATTCAAAAACATTTTGATGAGATCTATGACTTATGCAGGAAATTCTCGAGGAACCAATATAGATATAGTGAAGGAATTCAGAATAGAAACAGGAAAACCGAATCTATTGATGCTATGATTATTGGATTAGAAAACAAAATGGACAATATGAAAATTGAAATAATGAATATTGTTAGTAAACAATAGACTCTTTGAAGTTTCAACAAAATCTTGTAGAAGAGCAAGAGTCATTGTCTATTTTCTATCCAAGATGTAGAAGAAAGCATCCTTTAAGAGAATGTCCTCTTGATATTAAAGAAACTAATAAATGTGCAATTTGTGAAGAGAACCATGCTACAGAAAAATGTCCCTCCATACCTGGGCTTAAAGTTGTACTTGAGGGAGGACAACCTGAAGCCGAATCACTACATGTTATGGGAGCACAAAGAAATTGGCCTCAGGTAAGTGCAGGTATGGTTCTTGAACCTCTACCACATTTTTTTGGTTATAATGCACACTCATATTCCTATCCTAACACTAGTCACTCTCAACACTAGCATCATGGGAACCAATATCAGTATAGACAACCCTCCCAATCTTGGCAACAAGGATGGAGAGGGCCAAACCATTCACACCATTCACACAATTCACATCATTCATATCCTACACCTATGCAATCATACCCTCCTACATATGCACCTTACCCAATGCCACAACCATCATTACCTCAGCTAGGTCAACCTATGCCACCATTACCTTTACCTCCATCATCCTTCTTAGATGCCTGCTCAACCTTTACCCAACCCCAATAATAAAGCGGTACAAATGATCCATTCTATGAACCCACTTTCTTCATACAGATATTAGTCTATGCCAGTTGGAGTCAATGATATCCAATTGAGATTAGGGAAGGTAGTAACCTCAAAAAATCAAAAGAAACCTATGGTGATTATCAATGAGAAAGGGGAGGAGGAAACTCCTGACCATTCCGAAAAAGATGACACCTTACAGCCTATCCATGTATATTCTGAGCCCTTTCCATCTTCTTTTAACCGACCTCCATATCTAAATAGGTTAGTTGTGGAGAAGAAAGACCCCATTCCTGAGTCTAGCCCGGCTTATGAGCTTAGGAACCTTTTCATAAGGGTAGCTTTGCTCCAGTATATTAAATAGATCACCATTTGTACAAAAATCATTAGGGAAATGTGTCTCAAGAAGCCAGGAAGGAGAAGATTGGAACCTCAAACTATTCAATTTGTTGGTAGGGCAGCAGAGTTAATGACATGGTGCATGCACATGGAAAAATATACCGACCCCCAAAACCCTATTGTCTCTGTTCAGATAGATGATGTCCTTGTCTCCAATGTACTTATAGACCTAGGGGAATCCATTAATGTTATGGCCAAGAAAACCATGGATCAAATTGGATTGGTCCATATTCATCCTACTCCCATTGTGCTAGAACTAGCAGATATATCTAAAATCAAGCCAGAAGGGGTGTTGGATGATGTGGTAGTTTCCCTAGACTCTTGGGAATATCCCGCAGATTTCATTGGGCTTCAGCCAAAGAATCCTGTGGGAGGACATCCCTTGATCTTGGAACAACCATGGCTAGCTACGACTGATGCTTATATCGAATGTCGTTCTAGTGATATGTATATTTCCCATGGAGATTCCAGGAAGAAGGTCACCTTGTATCCACCCGCTAGATCCATTCAGGAGCTCCGAGACACTTTATGGTTAGATTACAGTAGTGATGAGGAGACTCAACCTATTTCCTTGATACAACAGAATGTTAAGTCCTTGTGGGAGGGTGAGATTCAAGACTTCCTGAACAATCTAGACACCATGCCTAATTTTGAGTCATTGAGTCAGATTTTTAGTCTAGATTTTCAAGAAAGATATGACTCTCTACCTCCATCACCACCATCTCTAGTGACACATTTGTGTAATATGAGCCTGATACCACTCTTATTGAGATTAGTCCGGGTAAATCCTTGTATATCAGTTCAGACTTGGATCCTTCCCAATAAGAGCAGCTTGTGAATTTGTTATGAAACCATCTTGATGCCTTTGTAAGGGGTTATGAAGATATGAAAGGCATCCCTCTTGAAACTTGTACACACCATATTTATATTCAATATGGAGCCAACTTGTCTGACAACACCGAAGGAGAATTAACCCAGCTCTAAGAGACGTTGTAAAGGAAGAATTGAAAAAACTCTTAGATGTTGATTTTATCTATCCCATTTTTGATAGCTAGTGGGTATCTCCATTAGTATTAGTCCCGAAAAAAGATGGGAGATGGTGCATTTGTATTGACTATAGAGAATTGAACAAGGCCACTAGCAAAGATTACTTCCCCCTCCCTTTCATCGATCAGGTACTCGATACCCTTGTTGGTAAGAAGTTCTTTTATTTTCTAGACAGCTTTAGCATATATAACCAGATACAGATAGCACCAGAGGATCAAGACAAAACCACTTTTACATGTCCATGGGGTACATTTGCTTATCGAGTGCTTCCCTTTGGGCTATGTAATGCCCCGACTACCTTTCAAAGGGTAGTCTTGGTTATTTTTGCTGACCTTGAGTGTGTAGAAATCTATATGGATGACTTTTCTGTATTTGGTGATTCATTTTAGGAAGCCCTCAAGAATCTAGAAAAAGTATTTCTTCATTGCCAAGAAGCTCATCTCACCTTGAGTGACAAGAAATGCAGATTAATGTGCAAGGCGGGGTGGTTCTTGGCCATCTTATTTCTGACAAAGGTATCCAAGTTGACCCTGCAAAAATAAAAGTCATTTTGAGTCTCCCTATACCCAAAACTCAAAGGGAAGTGAGAGGTTTTCTAGGACATGCGGGTTACTATAGGAGATTATTTGAGAATTTCTCAAGGATACCTACCCCCCTTCTCCGACTTTTGGCTAAGGATAGTGAGTTCTCTTGGTCCACAGCTTGCCAACAGTCCTTTGAGACATTGAAGGAAAAATTAGTCCAAGCACAAGTTTTGAGAGGACCAAACTAGTCCCTTCCATTTCATGTTTCCTCTGATGCCTCAGATACTGCTATTGGCGCAGCTTTAGAACAAGAAGAAGATGAACAATCTTATGCTATTTATTTCATTAGTAAAAACTTGTCACCCACCGAACTCAATTATACGGTTACCGAGAAAGAGTTTTTAGCTTTCCATTAATAAATTCAGACATTATATTACAGGATATGAAGTCTTTTTGCATACTGATCATTCCGCAATAAGATATTTGATGAATAAACCATTAAATAGTGGTAGAGTGACTAGGTGGTTACTATTGTTACAGGAATTTAATATTACTATTGTTGATAGACTAGGAAAGTCAAATGTAGTAGCAGCTTATCTTTCAAGGTTAAATAATCCTGGTGAAGCAATTCTTGTTGATGATGATTTTCCTAACGAACATCTTTTTGTTGTGTCAACAAAATCCCCATGGTTTGTTGACATAGCTAACTATTTAGTCACTGGAAAATTACCACCTCACTTATCCGCTCGTGAAAAGTAGAATATCATACAGAAAAGTGTTGCATATTCCTGGATCCAAGGAGACCTTTGTTACACTAGAGAAGATCTCATTATCCGTAGATGTGTAAGAGAGGAAAAGTGTTTGATATTTTAAAATCTTCCCATGATGAACCTTGCGAGGGTCACTTCGCCGATAAGCAGATTGCATACAAAGTGTTACGAGTTGGCTATTTTTGGCCTTCCTTGTTTAAGGATGCCAAATAATATGTCAAGCGGTGTGATAGTTGTTAGCATGTTGGCTAGCCTAATCAAACCAATGAAATGCCTTTATGTCCTCAGGTTATGATTGAGCCTTTTGAAAAATGGGTCATTGATTTCGTAGGAGAAATAATTCCAACATCATCAAATAAAAAACATATTTTGGTTTGTACAGATTTTGTTACGAAATGGGTAGAAGCTAAAGTTATTTCTTTTGTTACCGAAAGAGTTGTTGTTGATTTTCTTTTTACTAAAATCTTTACTAGATTTGGTGTTCCTAGAGAAATTATTTCTGACAATGGGCTGTAGTTTATTTCTAATATGGTACAGGGTGTGATGGAGTAGTACAAAATACAGCAGAGGAAATCTACACCGTATCACCCACAAGCAAATGGTTAGGTGGAGTCCACGAATAAGGTGATTGAGTCCATCCTCACAAAAACGGTAAATATGCACAGAAAGGATTGGATTGACAAATTACTGGAAGCATTGTGGGCATATCGAACCACTTGGAGAAATAGCAAAGGACACACACCATATGAGATGGTGCACAGAAACATGTCCTCTTGCTGATATAATTCCAGGTCATGACTTTCAGGACTGCAGTCCAATTGGGGTTGGATCTCTTTGAAACACAGCAACACTATCTTATACAATTGAAAGAGTTAGATGAATTCCAAAGGGATGCTGTTCAGCATAACATCTTGGTTCAACAACAGCGCAAGAAGTGGCGTGACAAGTCCATTCAGGATAAGCAGTTCTAACCAGGTGATTGGGTACTCCTTTATGATTCTAGATTCAAATATTTTAAAGGAAAATCCCATACACACTGGATGGGACCCTATGAGGTGGTCAAAGTGTTCGAAAATGGAGCGGTAGAAATCAAAACTATTGATGGACGAAATTTTGTGTTCCTGGTAAACGGGCATAGATTAAAGGTATATTTTCAGCCCCTTACTAAAGGAGATTTCATGCAGCAAGTCCAACAACCATTTGAAAAGGAGTTGGTAGGTGGTAACACAAACCTGTCGAAGATTTGATTCCTTCTTGTCCTTATTAAAAAAATAATAAAAGAAAAATAAAAAGAATAAACAATGACAAAAATAAAAAGTATAAAAATAATTTTTTTCTTGTAATTATGAAAATCAGTTGACTGACATGATTGCAGAAGGATCAACATGAAATTTTGATAAAAAGGGAATGTTACTTGATCTTTTAGATATGATGGTTGCCACCAAGAAGAAGCAGGTTCACGAAACCGAGCACTTACCCAAGTTTGGGGTAACTAGCATGGAAATTTGTATTCAAGTAAACACTTACTTCTCACTACAATTACTTTTTCCTGCACCAGTGCAGGCAGATTTCAAGGTAAAAACTTTGCCTTTCTTATATTTCCCATTTTGAAAATTCCGACTAGTTTCTTTTCTAAAATCCCCAATGAATTACCTTCCTCTTTCTTATAAGAAAACTACCCTTGCTTAATTTTGTAAAATCGCTCTTTTCCCTTGAATTTTTTTTCACATCCCGTTTCGTTTACCCCCCTTGGTGATATTGTTTCTGGAATCCCTCCTGTAATGTTCCTTCCCATTCAATTTTTTTTTCACCCCCTTCCCACTTCTTTATTCCTCATAAATTGATTGCAGAATTTGATGCAGTCAATCCAGAAGGCATGCTCATGAAACACCAAAGGATGGTGAATAAAACTTTTCTTGTATATTGAGGCAAAAAAATTTAGTCCAGCTACAAAATTGTGTTCTATCAGTTTTTTTATTTTTATTTTGGTAAAAGTCATTGGTGCAAGACACGCAGTGCAAGCAGGTTTAGTGCAGGAACGCAACTGACTGTGAAAGAAAGTGTAAAATAAAATTCACACAGTCCAAGAGTGTCTTATAAAGGATGTTTATGGATCTTTATTTTCCTGCACATGAGTACTGATATATCATAGCATTGCATGTTTCAATTAATACTCTATTTCATCATTTACTGACTTAGGAATTTTTTTTTAAAGTGTAAGGTGTATAGGGTTCTGAAATATAAATTCTTTAATAAGTGTTGAAGTATGTCTTGATTAAATTATGAGGCAGACTGTGGGATAGTATTAGTGTTCGATAGCCTGTATTCACCTTCCTTGAAATAATTTCGCATTGCTTGTTCATTATTACCTTACCCCGTAACCCGGTCATTGTAACCACTGTGCCCTCGCCGCATAAACCTCCACTACACCCAATCATTATGACTCACCTGCAGCGCATTGATACGAATCTGCACCTAATACGAAGAGTTGTTTTCACCATGATCAAGTGAGTGGGATTGAAAAGATAGAGGGTGACGAACCTCCAGCATAAAGCTCTCAGCAAGCATTAGTGTCACTCGTTAGAATTCTTTCGAAGTTGTGACCAGAAAGGGTGAAGTGCAGTTCGACATGGAACCCGTAAGGAGTGAGCCATTGTCTTTGCAGGAGATTGAGAAAACTACAGAATACCGGAACAGTCTTGTACTATTGCAAGAATTTAGGTTCCTACCATTTTTACAAAAGTTTGATGGGTTTGACATGGTTGTGGTACTAGAGTTTGCGAAGGCATTCAAAGGAGGCCGAATTAGGGTTGGGTCGTTGAAGTTCTAAGTCACAGAGGAGCCTATTGTGCAAGCTATAGGCTTGCCACTTACAGGGTTGCATTGATTTAAAAAGGAGCGACTTGGGAGGAAACGATGGCACTGGTTCATGGTTGACAAGAAGCTTAAGGTTGATTGGAGGAAGGGAATTTTGCAGATGCAGCAACACACACCGTGGAAGATGAAGAGAACATGGAATACAACGTATTGTTGTCAACTTTTGTTAGCAGATTAAGGAAGAGGAAGATGACACCGAGTATAGGTGAATTCCAAGCAGAGGGTCATGAGGATGAAGAGGAACAACATATAGAGACCCTCGATAATTTTAGTGAGTCATACATTAAAACCCTCAATGATTTTGAGGAACGGGGTACTGAAGCCCCTGCTATTTTAGAAGAATGGGGTACTAAAGCCCCTACTGTTTTAGAAAGATAGGGTACTGAAACCCTTGCTGGGTCAAATGGACAGGGTACTAAATCCCCTGAGGAACTGGAAGAACAGGGCATTGAAAACCCTGAGGAATTGAGTGCACAAGGTACTGAAACCCTTGGCACAAAGGTTGTGGAGGGCATTGAAACCCTCGGTGACAAGGAAACCCCGAGTGTAGAAACCTTCGGCGACGTCATAATGCAGACATTGGATGGCCTTAACCTTGACAATGATGGGACCTGTTTCGAGTCCATTGCAGAGAATATATTTACACCTGAAGACTTGAGCATAGAACCCTCCACTGTCTACCTCAACAGCCAAATAGTTTATTTGGAGCAGCAAGTTCATGACCTGGAGGCTTTGAGCTAGGTCATGAAGGAGAAAAATTGGCAGAAGCAAAGCGAGGTAGAGCTACTTGCAGAGGTAAAAAGACAGAAGGAGAAAGTAAAAGTATGGAAGTATCAGACTTACAAATGCTACGAACGCCTCAAGAAGGTGACTAATCAACTGAGAAGAGCCTGAGTTAAAAGGCCAAATATAGTGAAAGAAGGAATAAGCATTTGAAGTTCAGGATTGAGAGTTGGCACTCATTTTTTGAGGATTTTTTGCAGAAGGTAAAATGTTGTGTGAGGACACACAACATCTTAGGGATGGGAGGATGTTGGTGTCCCAAATTGCCCTATTTTTATCCCATTTCTATAAACATTAACCTCTATTTTATCTCAACTTAAACCTCTCTTTCCTGCACTAGTCCAAGATAACTACCTATTCCTGCATATGCTTCATATCTTACATTAAGATTTATTAAAGTGCTTTATTAATCATTTTTACATAGATTTCATGCCTATTAAGTACCTCTTGTAACTTTATGTTAATTTCCTAGAATTAATTGAGGAACTAAGTGTTAATTATGAGTTAGCATGATCAGTGTATGAAGATTCCTGCACTGCCAACGATGATTGTTTTGAGATTTCCTTGAGTTGAATCTTTCCACACGAATGTTTTGATCCATGAATTCGAGTTCGATTGCTGATTAACTGAGGATGGATATTGGTGGCGCACAGTCATGGATATTTGCCAAGGATGGTATACAACCAGCGAAGTACACGTTCTATTATAAATGATAGCCGATTTTGTAATGTTTGGTTGTTAGTCCATTCGGCCAAAAGGCATGAATAGGAAAATGACTGTAATTAGTGGAATACAGCTAAGGCCGAAAGAATGTATAAAATGTAGATTGTAGGTAGAACTAGCTAGCGATCCTTAGGCTGTAATTTCATTTTCTATGTAATTTGGTATCACCCATGGCTCTAGGCTAGACTCGCACTACTATGTACATTTGTTGATCAAGTAATACAAGGAACTTGCCATGTTATTCATACAGTGTGTTTAATCTATCTTTCATGCATACTTGAGTGCCAAATCATCTCGTTTCTTAAACAGGAAACGAGCTGGTTGGCTAGGGCCCAACCAATCCAACTCGTTTACCCTTGTGCTTTCGTCATTTGGAAAGACTGTGTGAATATTTCCCTTTGCAGTTGCGCGGTGTGAACAATTTTTATATTTACTTCTGAAGTTCTGATTTAAATCTATTTCGCATTCCGTGGCTTGGAAGTTGATTGAGTTTATTTCTTTCTTGTAATTCCTTTCTTGCATTTCTTTACTCAAAATTCTGGTCTCTATTTGCTTATGCTTGGATCATGCAAGAAGCCTCTTCCTGTACCAATGCATGTAGTTTCTTGCACTCCGGTTCAGTTATTCCTTTCACAACAAATATTGCATTTTGCTTACTGCTTACCATTTTAATTTGTTTTTGAAAGCAAATATATTATTAATTTCAGTAATCATCCTTAACATTAAGAGTGCATTTCTAAAGGATTTGAGAACGATTACATGAATTTATCATAGAAACTTTATACTTGCATTTTATGACTTATGAACAAAGAATAGAAACATTTTAAGTGGATTGTCGAAGCTAGCTGATACATTCAGATCACTTAGACTATTGCTTTGATTACTTCGAGTTGCTTTCATTTCATGAAGTTTACTTCCATTGCAAGATTTTAATTAATTGAAACATTTCTTTCCATAGATAATTTATCTCAAAATTTCGTTTTCAATTGCAATTCTTTTTAGCACGTCTTTCAATCTTTTCGAAAGTAAATTGGAAACTTTGGTGAAGGAAACTCTGCATTGGTGCAAGAGATGGTCTCTTGTCATAGAAACAGAGTGCTCTAAACCCTGAGGCTTATAGCACCTCCACAAAGACATAAATCTTCAGTAAGGGAGGTAAAATATACTTTTACATGGAGGCACTGTACCTGCACTAGTGCAAGCAGATTGCAATAGTACAAGAACTGGTTGTTTGTGTAAAATGAATATCAAGAGGAAAATAGATCTCTTCAAGGGCCTAATTGTTAGATTGTTAGCCATCTATCTGAAGATAAATATAGCATTTCATTCCATCATTTAAGATTGCTTCCAGTTGTATGAAAACTCCTTTACTTGATTTACTTGTAAATTGTTCTTTTACATTCCAGCACTAGAGTTGCTTTGGTGTCAATTACCTTTAAGATTGTTTTATGTCTGATTCTGCAAACATTTCCTTTAAGAAGTAGGATTAGGAATAGGAAAAGTTCATACCACTTCTGGCATTGCTTGTGCTTTGTCTCTAAGTTTACAAAACCCCCACGTTGACAATTAAGTGTTGAGGAGTTTCCTTAAGCGCAATTTCTGCACCCAGCAGTTTTAACTTCTACTCATCATCTGTATAGTCATAGGTTCAGCATATAACAACAAACTAAAATAGAAAAGTGGCGGGGTATTCTGTGGTCAAGCCATGGAAATGAGGTAGGGTAGAGGGGCTTATATTTTTAATCTTAGTGTCCCCATTGGTTTCTGTGATGGGGAAGGCACCCTCATCTCTCTCTCTATTCCCTCTATCATTTCTATTTTCAGCCATTGGTTCAATAGGAATGGGTTCTTCTTCTTCTTCTTCTTACCCTATAGGTTCTTCAAATATGTCAGGTTTCTCACCTAAGGGTTCCTCCAGTTCATAGCCACCGAAGAAGAGGGAAGGTTGGATGTTTGATGCAGTGGGGGTATTTGGCAAACATTTCCCTAAGTTATCCCTATTCCTACGAGGCATGAAAGGAAATTATTTTGGGTTGGTTTTGTGTTTTTTTTTTCAAACTTGGAAAGTACTTTTCAGAATTGAAATTTTTGATTAAATGAAAACTACTGACTGAGTGAAAAAAACTACTTACTGAATTGAAATCTTACTTGCAAAATGGAAAGGAAAGCAGAAAATGTAGAATGAAAAATGAGGCAACTAAATTACTTTTGCAGAAATAAACTAATGGAAGAGTATTAGAGACAAGAAAATAGAAGAAAGAAGCAATATTCACATATTACTCAGACACCTCCCTAGAAACGGCGCGAAAAAGTGATGAGCGCTAGTATTGCAGCAAGAATGTTGCAACTCCTGGGCTACCAACTTTACTTTTTCAACCCAGGGTTCGTACAAACTTGGAGGTGACATTGTTGTATACACAAGTAAAAGTGATGGTTCTACCTTTTGTCACAATTCAGATGGCGAGAGACCACTGGGGTTTTTAAGCCAGACTTCTATGGAGTCAGAAGAAGCTTGGTTTCTTGATGGAAGAAAGGGAAATCTTCTCTAAGGGAGAGCTACTCTACTACAATAATGGAAAAGACCGAAATTCAATGCTAAATCACGCCATTTCCTAATTGACTGCCAAGAAACTATGCTTTGCAATAATGCTAAATTAACATGAACCAAATGCTACTATCTAAGCATGGAAGTAAGAAGCATCAAACATCACTAATGTGGAAGTAAAGGGACTAAAATAAATATGTTTTTGTCTTTTTGTCTTTTCATGCAAAATCAAGTATGCAAACTAATTTCTTTTGGTGATGTGGCAAGTGAATTAAGGATGTTGTAGGGTGGCCAGAAGGGTTAGGAGATGGTTGGATGGTGTGGGAGACCCTTGGGAGGCTTTTGGTGACCTCCTAGAGGTTTTACCTCAATTCAACCTTAAAACAGGCCATTTCAGGAAAACCTACAGGATACATATGAGAGAAAAATGGAAGGTGTTGGGGATGATGGAAGGCTTAGGGAAGGTGGTATATGGGTGGACTGAAGTGAGGAAAGTTCTAGGATCACTCAGAAGTCAACCAAAAAGATAGAGGATGGTTGGATTCGCTCAATGTTCTTGGAAAATTTTCTATGAAAAATGATGAAAACTAGTGAAGGCAATGGTGAAAACAAGTTACGGATATGGTGGATGGAGTAAAAGGTGGTTGTTGGCTATGAAGTCTTTGTCTCCTCCTGAAGCACCTGCTTTGCATAAAACATGTATAATTCCCAAAAAACTACACAAACAAGAAGCATTCTCATAAGCTAGAAAAGTAGAATTAATGAACTAACTGCCTACATGATGCATGAGGAAAGTTGCTGAAAGGAATGAAAGCATGGATGAGATTTACTGCAAGAGTGAAGGTAGAAGATATGACAATGAAATCCTACTTTGAAAAACTGATCAAATGCTAACTTAAATACAGTAAACTCTAGAGCTTATGAAAGAAATAGAAATATGTGTTTTTGGGGTTGCATAAGGGCCCCTTCGTCAAATCATGATCCCAAAGGGAGGAAATGAGGCCAAGACACCCACTGACAACCTTTTGGTACTCCTTTTATCCCTGCTAGCCTGCCACTAATGTAATGCACAAATGGAAGCAAACTAATAAACAACCAATCCAATCTACACTACTTGCAACGAAAACACATCTAAAAGCAATTTAACAATGAAGCTATGAGACTCATCTAAACATACATATACAAGAAAGAAGAGCCTTGGCTGCTAGGGTTTGGCCCTAACCCAAGAGGTTTAGCCCTCTAAGTTAACTCAGTGCTAGCTCAAAACAAAACTCATTCTTGTTACCAAAACAAAAAATTACATCAATAAAACTTTCACAAGTATGGAGCTCGAAAATAGCTTAGAGCTTTACAACAAAAATTTGAATCCTAATGAGGCTCTAGGCCTCTCTACTTATACAAATGAAGTCCCCAATGAATTCCTTAAAATCAGGAAGGCTTGGCTCCGAACTCGAGATAAACTATCTCTTTGTCTCTCACTTGCTCAGTTGCCTTCTAATCCTCATGGATTGGTTGCTTGCACTCTGAGTTGGTGTGATGGATGGAGGAATATTCGAATGGGGGAGAAGTAAATGAGGAGGATTTACCTCCTACAATCCCTCTCCCTTATCCCATTCAAGTTTTAACCTTAGTATTTGCCAAAATTCCTTGATTTTCTCCTTCAATCCTGCATTCAATGCATATTAGTCCACTAGGCATAATATCCAACTCTAACTCATATCATAAACAAAATATAATCAAAAACATGTAATAAGTTGTGATAAAAGTTGGTTTGACTAAGCTAGGAGGTGAATTAAGGCCCATATAATTACCCAATCATGAGGCTCATCACACTGAGGGAAATTTTCCTCAGGGGACTTCTAGCTTCAGAAGTTCAATTTTCTCTTACAGATAAACAGTTATTGTGAGAATATTTACTCACTTGAGCAGGGAGTACGTAGATCCTGGCAACCATTGAGCATAAGTGAAGAGGAGGATTTCAACTTATTTCGCTGAGATGGCCATTGCCGAACTACAAGATCAGGATAGGTTGGACGGTGCTTCAAACTATGTCATATCGAAGGCAAGGATGGCATTCCTTCTCGATGAATATGGCTTGAAGCCATTCATAGATGCAGTGGTAGATATCCCCACATATGCATGTCAGTTGAAGGAATACTAAAATTAGATTGAGAGGGAAAAGAGGTTGATTCGTAACAATGTTCGAGATCACATTGTATCGCACATAGTGAGTCAGGGAACGACCAAGGAGATGTGGGATACACTTTCCAATATATACCAAGGCACTTCCAAGAAGTGGAAAATGTATTTGGAGGAGAAGTTGAGATGCACCATGATGTAGAAAGGGGAACGCATAGAACCCTACCTCACTAGGATTCGAGATATCTGGGATCATCTGTCAGTTGCTGGAGCAGCACCTCAGGCCACAGAGCTAGTATGATTGGCACTCAACAGTGTCTTCGAGGACTGGCAAGTATTCATTCAAAGCATTTTGGGTAGATAAACATTTCCAAGGAAGGACAGGATGTGGGTCGATTTGTAGCAGGAGGAGTTGATGCAAGACTTAGTGAAGAGCTCCATCAGTGGTGTTATCACTCAGGTTGTTCCCCAAAACTTGTGAAAAGGGAATACAGCCGAGGTAACCACTAACCAATCTTTTAGATGCAATTTCTAGCCAAACTGCATCTGGAGAGGGCTTTCTCTTCATAATTTAACTTTGTTTTTTGAAGTATTTTACACTAGTTATGATGTGTAGAGTTTTGTTTTAAGTTTGTTTGGATGGGGATTTTAAACAGAGTTGGGATGCAAGTCTGAAACAATTTATTTCATTGGGCAAATGGAGTCTATGAAGATGGACTTCTGAGTGTGTTTCTGTGATAAAGGGCAATACTACAGAGCAAGATAATCAGTTTTGGAACAATATTGAAATCTAGAAATTGATGGGATGTAAGCCAGTGGGTGAAGGGCAGTCAAGAATCCTTCATCTTGATGGCAGAGGGAAAGTGCATGAATATTATCAAGGAGAAGTAAAGAATTCCTTGGCAATTTTCAAAGAGAAAGAATCAGTAGAAACAGAAGCATCTAAGAATTCTTGTTTATCCTAATTCTCAAGAAAACATAAATAACAACAGGAATTGAACAGAGAGTGTATTTAAACAAGTTCTGGGCTATTATTTTTCCCTGTTACTAAGATTATGAAACATATATGAAATTTGCAAACATAGAAAACACAAAACACAGTTTAGAACTACTTATTGATCCATAGAAAGACACGGAAATTCTGTAGAAAAGCCCAAAACATCAAATCCACATTCAGACGGTCCAGCAACAGTGCACTTTAACAACATTTGTATTAAAAATATCAGAGCTACAGCATGGTCCAAAGAGGAGAATCACCAACCCCGAATACATTCCTTGGGGAGGTATTTATACAAAAACAGAGTTACAAAATATCTTGTGGATAAGATATGAAGCAATAACTTCCTTCACCTACTCTGACAAGGGAATAAATGCAAAAATAAATGTAGGAGTAATTGTGGTTGTGTTGGCTGCTTTATCTGATAAGATATTTTTTATTTTTCAATTCAGGAAGTCGGCTGGTAGTTGTGTCTTTACTTTTCATTTCTGCGTTGTTGTTCTGATATTTTCACCTGCTCTTGATTTCGCTTTAACATGTCCTAGTCCTTGCTTGAGCTCCTTCCTCTATTTTTTTAATCTTTATTATATCTGCCATGTGTCTTATTATTTGACCAAGTGTAGATAAACAGAAAAATCCAAATCACCTAAGTAAAATTTCTAACATACTCTGCCACCATTGGTCTGTTGGCAACTAATGTCTTTGTATTTTTACAAGTGTTTCATCAGCCTCAGTATGCCTGTAAAAGTTGGGCTTGAATTCAAAAAGATGATTTATTTCATGTTTAATATAAAACGAATTTTCCAATTTGTCATATAAAATTTTTCCGGAGGGAGGTCCTATGTCTTCTGAAGTACTGGATGATGCTGTGATCTAATTTGTAACATACATGTTTACCCTGTGAGCATATTGTTGATGTGATAACAGTCTTTGATTGCTGGTTAGTAAACTGGGTAGACCCTTCTGCTGCAAGATTATGAACTTCTCTGTGAAGGCATTAATATCCATCTACATTTCTTAGCACTTCCTTTCCAAAGTCTGTACAAAATTCCTCATTGTTAGCACCTTCTTCATTGTCAAAATGGTGCTTGTCCTGTCCGTGATCTCCAAAGTTGCTAGCTGTTCTTTAGTATGAGTATTCAAAAAATGGATGAGTCTATTGGCCTGCTCAGGCATGTTTCCCAATGATGCCCTGGCCCTTTGAATTTCCACTTGGGCCCTTTCTATCAATTCTATTTGTTCATGGATTGTTTGAATTGATTGCCATTGGTCAGTAATAGACTGGCCAATCTTGGTCCACAAAATCATTTTGATGTCTGCTAGAGGTTTATGCAAGGTGAGATCCTTTTCCAATGATTTCACCTTATTCTCCAGAGCCTTTACCTCTCTGGTTTTTTCTGCCACTGTTATTTTTGACTTGTCATAGCTCACCTCTAGTTTGGCTAGTTTTTCTTTCGCCTCTTTGAGCTCTGACATTTGAGCTTCCAACTCTTTTACTGCTTTCATTAATTCATCCATGCCCATGCTGGTATCTGTCCCTGTTGTTGCTGCTGAAGCTGCGGTACCTGTTTTTGATGCTGGGATGGTAGGAGGGACTGCTATTGTACCTGTGGGGGGAGTAGTGGCACCTGTTGGAGCTATTTCAAGTGGCTGGGAGGTCGACTGTCCCTGCTTCTCTTTAATTTCCTTCTCCAATGCTTGCTTTGTTTCTGCCAATCTCTCATTCATCCTCATTAGCAGACTTACCATGTCCTCTTCCTCTTTCTACTGTGCAACTTCTGAAGTTTGTGGATGCACTGTAATTGGCAAATTTAATTGCGTTTTGAGGGCTGCAATGTCCTCCTCCTTCTTCTTGATTAGTGCTTCAATGCCCTTTGCATCCTTAGGATTATGCCCAAGCTCGATGATAATTTCTTCTAAGGACTTAATCTTGTTGTCCTTAGCTAAGGAGGAAACCTTTTCCAATTTTAATTGGGTAGAGGTATTGTGCAATGAATTTTGCAGTTTGTGAGCAAGCAATGCCTTATCTGCCAAGGTGGAATACACCATCTCCCCAGTTTTCTTATGTAATTCAATATGGTCAATTGGGTGAATATCTTTAGAGAAAACTTCCATATTGGTTCTTATATAATCAACAACTGACTAGGGTTGTTGTGTCTTGGGCTTGAAATGGCTGAGGATCATTTTCTTTTCCTGAATATCATAAGCAGCCATTAGCCTTTGTTGATTGGTAGGTGTTGTCCTCATCAGATGATTATAAAGTTGCATTCTTACTAGATCATTTCTAGCTTTTATATCAGTGAAATTTTTCTTGATATATGAGCTTTGCTTGCTTTGAGGCCTGGTGGATGAAACTTCCACGCTATGTTGCCTCTCTAGCTCTTGCTGGAATGAGCTAGTAGAGGTGCCAGGCAATGGAGAAGTTTGCTGCTCGGTCCTTTCCTGATCTCTCATGCTGCTTGTGCTATCTTCCACAATTCCTCCTCAGAGTAGGGATTCAACCTCTGCCTCTTATCTCCTGATTGTTCTGATGGTCCACTGGCAGGGGCATCCTCTTCTCTGTCTCTCTTTCTGCTCTTTTCCTTATTTTGAGGAGTCTGTAGCACAGGGGCTTCTGATGCCTTGGTTTGAGCTGGGGAAGCTTGCCCTTCTCCCTGTTCTTTTTTTGTCGTGGGCTGATCAAGCATGGTCTGCTGTTTTGTATCCATTACTTCCTTGCCCTTTGCTGCTGAACTGGCCTTTCATGATGCTTGTTGTGAGCTCTCAACAAAAGATGTATCACCTCCAATGTGCTAGGGCAGCTTGAAGGGTACATGTCCAAAAGAGTCAAGGTCAAGTGTTTTTTCAAGCTCTTTCATTTCCTTTTCCAATTTCTCTTCTTCAGTTATCTCTTCAAACAATGTGCCCTCTAGCCACTCTTGTTGATTAGCATATTGCTGGATTTCAGGGATTGGACAGTGAACATATGCTGGCAGCTTATTTTTGACTTTCCTAAAACTTATGAAATGATTGGGGTCATATGGTGCCCAATAGAAACTCTGTTTTAGCTTGAGTCTTTGCCCTAAAATCTCATCAGCCTCTTGCCAGGCTTCCCTCTTATTGAAGGTGAAAGGGCCCAGTTGATTTCTTATTTTAAGTTGTGCCTTTTTCTTGGTCTCATAGAAATGAATTACATCAGCTTGGATGAATTGTCTAAAGTATTCCAGGGCAAACAATCGCATTGGCACATATTTTGGCAATTTATAGGGGCACAACTCATAGCCATATATCCGGATCACAGTGTGATTCTGGTAAAAGTACCAGTCACCTATGCTATAGCTCTTGGAGAGCTGTAGAATTCTCTGCATTTCACCAGAAAGTCTATCTGTGGGACTTGTTATTAGTAAAGAGGTGGCTGGATATATGAATAGATCAATAAATTCACAATAAGTATAAGGAGAATAGTAAACATGGTGGAAGACTGGGATCTAGAAGATTACAGACCTTGGCTCTCCTTTGACATCAAATTTTCTGACGGGAACTTGAAAACTATCTAACTGATAGTAAAGCAACAAATGATATATGTATGATGTGTATTTGAACACTCTTTCTCTGTCCATGCTCATGACCTGCTCATGGATCTTATCAGCTATGAAGGTGGCATAATCATACCTAACAGCAGGGGGCTGTCATGGAGAAAAGATGGATAAGAGGACCAATGTGGTTTCATCTACATACTCACTGGTTTTGAATCCCAGGATGTAGGCTATCATGTCAATAATAAACTTTCCTGCTTCATTAAACCAAGTGTCCAGGTATGGAGGAGGTTCTTGAGGTTGACAATTAGGTTTCGTAAATATTTTGCCTGTTCTAGTTATCTCTACACTTGGCAATTTGGCACCTTGGTCAAGCAAAAATCCCAAGGAAAGAGGAGTCAATGGCCCAATTGGTTTGAAATGCAGCATCTCATTTATTGATTCAGGGGTGATATAGAATAGAACTGTCCCAGAAGGAGACATCACTGCCCTTTGAGTGGGCTCATAATTGGCATGGCATTGGTGAATGAGGTCAGGAAAAACATTTACACAAGGAAGCTAGTACATGGGCATATTGGACTCCCAAATCCCAAAGATGTCAGCTTTATTTCTGTGGTTGTTGCTGATCTCACAGAAGGCCTGTAGATGAGATTTGATACCCATTATGTCATTAATTTGGAAATCCTTGTCAGCTAGGGGTAACCATTCCAGTTCTTTATGTGGAGCATTGAGAGGGGCCACATTGAGGGCTACTGGAGCAGGGGCTTCATCTTTATAAGTTCTCTGGTGTTTTTAATTGAAATGTGGGTCTTTACAATAGTAGTGGGCAAAATAGAGGCCTTGGGGATTTTTCCAGAGGATTAGCAAATTGGATTGCTTTGTTTTGACTTTGGTGGGCAGAATTTGAAGCAAAGAATGAGGCTTGGAGGGCTTGTTCTGCAAGGAATGAGTAGCAATAGTTTCAGGGCCTTTCCTTTGGCAATTACTGACCAAACAGACCTATAGCTCGGCTTAAATGGGAGAGATTTGCTGAGGGGGATGGAGTTGGTAGATTTTATAGTAAAATGTGGGCAAAATAGTAGTTTCTGTGGTCAATTTTGCAGAGGGAAGTCAATCAGGGAGCTTGGGAGCAAGACTCAGGTGAATACCTGTTTTTCTCAGCTTGTTGGGCAAATTGTATAGAGAGGTATGCAATGTGCAGGTTTTTTAATGAAAAAGTGGTCCTGGTGTATTTATGTGCAGGCAGTAGGGCGATTTTTAAGAAGTTTCTAGGTTTCCCAGACAATTTCACAGTGAAAATTCGAAATTCAGAGGGTTTTTAGCAGGATTATGGAAAATACATGTTTTCACAATGCACTAGAGTTACTTGCTGGTTGGGAGATGACTTGCAGAGTGGGGCGCCGAGCTATGGTGGTCAAGGTGATAGACTGAAGGTTGGCTGGCGATTTCATCGTCGTATGCATGCAAAAGTTTAGTAAAATAATGCAATAACAATGGTAAAAAACAACCAAATTTACGGGCTTTTTTAACGAAATTCGGCTTTATGGGCTTTTTGGCGCTTTTTGTGATGACGTCATCATGACGTAGATTTTTTGTCGTGTAGAGGGGTATGGAAGGTGACGTAGCGGATGACCTGGCGCTGAGGTGGCAACAGTGACATGGAGTTGACGTGGACATGATGTCAGTGGATGATGTCAGCGGCGAGGAGGGAGGGCGGTAAGTGGTATTATCGCATCGCTTTTTGGGTAGCGGCAGTATTGAGCGGGGGGGTCACGATACACCCGGGTGGGCAATGGGTACCCTCTGTAGGAAGGCGAAACTGCCATTTTCCTGGAACATAAATTTCGGGCACTGGGGGCATCACAATACAGTTTTGCACCGTTGGATCTAAGAGCCTTGATCCAACGGTCGACGGCGAATGGCAAGCTGCGAGGGCGCGATACAGGGACCCACCTTAATATATGGGCGTTGTATAATGTTTTTGCGGGATTTTTTAGTGTATTTCGGCTCTGGACTATGGCTGATTGGTTATTCATATAACCAAAGGTTAAGTGAAACCCAAGGTTTTCATGCGCGCTAAGGGTTATTATAAGGTTCCAGGTGAACTTATAATTCCCGAAAATCTTTATTATATGGCTATATTGCCAAGGGTCGGGATATTTATTTTTTGGGGATTTTTATGTATTTTATACAATAGGGGGAGGGGAAAAGTTATATAGGAGTTATATAATAGAGTTAGGAGGTTAATATGAATAGATGGAATGGATATGTATGGACAAAGGCTAAGTTTATAGAGTGAAAACTTAGGCATAGGGGAATGAAAGGATACCAAGTTATAAAGTTTAGGGAACTTGGCAATATGGAATAAAAACCTTTTACACAAGAAATGTGGCTTGTTTTGCCTAGGTGAAAACACAGTTTCACTTAGCTTTTTCTATGAAATGAAGTGGACTAAAGGCAATGAGCAGATCTCATTGTCCTTGGGGGGAATGCTAGTAAGTGTTTCTTGGAAAAATGGGGAGGGAAATTAGTCATGCTCCATTTGTTTTGTAACCACCTTGCCATGGCACCTTATGATCTTTATGAGATGAAAACTTGTTCCAAAGGATTAAATTGCTCATAAACCTGCTTCTCCAACATCAAAACTGCCTACCCAGCCTAGTACACCTAGCATTTTTTCTTCATTTTCATTGGGTGCATTTGAACTAGCAAACCTTGATTCTTCTCTTTTCTTTTAGCTGCCCTCCTATCTAAGTCTACCCTTATCTCTTCCAGGGCTCAAATTATGCTGTTGAGACCCTTTTCTTCTCTACCTAACTACTTTTCTACCAAGCTTGAGCTGTTTGTACAGACCTTTATTCTCTATTCTAAGACAAGTAAATTCAAACATGATCTAGCCAGGATTAAACTGTCTAGCTATTCATCAACTATGGCAAGAGTCAACCACCTGTACATAGTGAAATTCTACAAAATATGGAACCTTTGCAGCATGGAAAGGATGAACATATTTGGCAATTCTCTAGTCAATCATGAAAATTGAAACCTATTGGTATAGGAAGCTAACAAGTGGCAGCAATAGCGAGTCGAAGCAGGTGAAGGAGTAGGAGAATATAGCCCTCGCATCATAGAGTCCCAGTCAGGGACAGAGGGAGCAGCGAAGGAAGAAGAAGGACTTGTCTAAGGTTAAGTGCTTCAGATGTGGTGAGCTTGGCCACTACAACACCATGTCCTATCAGGAAGAAGGATAAGGAGGAGAAGCAGGATTAGAAGGAAGCATCAACAAAGATTGATAGGCTTTCCTCCAAGTCAGAGGAAGACTTCACCATGTTTGATGATATACCCCCGAGAGTGAAGTGGGGTGACTTGGTATTGTAGCCTCAGTGTGCCACAGATGAGCAGGATTCTTGAAAAGGTCCACCCCTTGAATCAAAACCTTGCTACGAGGGCCCATATTATTTTAGTAGCAGGATGGATCAATGGAAGTATTTGTAGTCAGATTCCAGAGTGGAAAATGCAGAGTCTAGTTGCATGTCTAATGCTAAGGCGCATAGTGCAGAGTTGGTAGTAGTGCAGTTGGCACAGTGCAGAGTTAGTAGCAACATAGATGCCTCAATGACAATGCATATACTAGCACCAGTCAAAAACTCGGGTGATATATATATCATACTGATCACAATTGATTTAGTATTTTGGATGTTTTCAGTTGTAGATGTTGCATTTGTAGCAGTAGCATATGGAGAGGGAGTTGCAGCGTTGGCAGCAGTTTTTGCAAAGTTAACAAGAGCACATATGCAACATATATCATAGTTGCATAGTAGTTGGTGGGCAAACTAGACATCAGCAGCATGACAGGAAATGATGCAAAGATAGGGTGTTGCTACAAGGGGTATCAACACTAGAACACATTTCTCACTAAGAGGGACTGTTAGTTTTTGTAGCATTAGATGTGTTCTAGCCTTGAAATTTTGTGGAGAGACTAGAATACATGAGATCCCCAAACCCAAAAATCGTTTCTGGAAATTCCACCTAAAGATGACTTAATTAGATTATTAGTTGTTTTTTAAATATTTCCTAAGTCTAAACCTAGGGAATATAACTAATTAGTCATAATAAATTAAGTCATGGTGAGAATGTTCTAGAAAAGTACATGGATCGTTTTCTAGTTAATCTTAGCCATCAATTAAGATTTAATCGTGGTCATTGAAGTCTCAATGGAGGGTTATAAGAAGAAAATCGATGGGGCTTAAAGAATACACTTGCAGAGTTCGATTTTGCTGAGAAATCGATTTACAAAGTAGCAGTTGTGTGTTTCCGGAAGTGATTCAATGAGGTCGAAGCACTGATAGAGGAACAAAGATAGTGAGGTCGGAGGAATATTTTTCAGTTCCAGTGAGTACAATGCAGAGAGGTAGTGATTTCCACAGAGAGGTCAATATTCTAAGCTACAAGCTGGGCAGAGGTTCCGGAGGCAAACAATATCAGTTTCTCAGAAAACAACTAACGAGACAGTGAGAGGAGACACAGTTCCAAGCTTGTGGGACGTAGTAACTGCGTAGGTCAATGTGGGATCGCTTATGGAGTGAGAAATTTTTCTCAGTGAGAAATTTTTCTCACTAGTTATTATTGCCAGTTATTTCTCTCTTTGGATTACTATTTTAAGCATCCATAGTTTTTACTCAAATTTTCGCTACCGCGTAATGTTAAAACCCTCAGCTACTGCACCAGTTTTCCCAAGTTGGATTTTTCCGGAGACTTGGTCCAAAAATAACGGTGTATTTTGTGTGTGCGCATCTATTTCTTCCAACATTTTTATTTATTTTGTAGTATTTGTTTTGTGAAGGTTGCAATGTATTTGTTTCGATATTTTCTGTAGCACACAACAAATAATTTGTTTAATTAAATTAACAAATAGAAGAAGTAACATCAGTTGTTGCAATAGGATTGGGGGTTAGCCGAATTTTCACAATAAATTCCCCAATCACATTCATGTGCCTAATTAATAATGTCTTGATCCATTATTTGGACAAGCTCATGCTGGTATTTGCTGATGATATTTTTCTTTACTCAAAAACCAAAGAAGAACATGAAGAATGATTGAAGGCGGTGTTGCAATTACTACAGGAACACAAATTATATTCCAAAATTAACAAATTTGATTTCTTCCAATCACAAGTAGAATGCTTGGGACATGCCATCTCAAAAAAGTATTTGTATATCCATAAAAGATCAAGCCATAATGGAGTGGACCACTCCATGAAATCTTACAGATATCGGATCCTTCATGGGATTGGCTAGATATTACTGATGGTTAATACAAGGTTTTTCAAATATTGGACATATAATCACAACTTTATGTAAGAAATGATTGAAATTTCAATGGACATCAAAGTGCACAACTAGTTTTGAGCAACTTAATTACTTTCTCACACATGCACATATTCTTGTGATACAAAACCTAATGAAGGATTTCCTAGTTTGCATAGATTCTTGCAAGGAAGGACTAGGTGGAATCTTGATGCAAGAAGGACAAGTAATATGCTATGAATCAAGGAAATTAAAAAAACATGATATAAACCATGTGACTCATGACTTGGAGCTAGCATCAATTGTGCAAGCAATGGAAATCTGGAGGCACTACTTTCTTGGGAGAAGGTTTGCATTGATGTTAGATCATAGAGGATTAAGATACTTGTTCGATCAACCTAAGTTAAATGCTAGACAAGCTATATTGTTGGCTTCGTTTAGTGAATTTGATTTTGAAATCAAGCATATGAAGGGAAAGGAAAACTGAGTAGCATATGCACTTAGTAGAATTCTACAAGTAGCTTACTTGACAGCCATGAGCACTTGTGAAATTGACACCAAATAAAATGTTAAGGAAACATTTTCGCATGGTGAACATTTCCTATATCTGAAGGAATGCTTACAACAAGAACCAAAGGAAACAGTAAGAAATAATTACAAGATAATTGATGATGATATGTTGGTATTCAAAGACAAATGATATGTAACCTATGTGACTGACTTGAGGAAACTTGCAATGGATGAGTTTCACAGAATACCTTATTCAGGTCATCCTAGTTACTAGAAAATGATGACAGCCATAACAAAAATTATATTATAGTCGAGGAATGAAAAAGGAAATTGTTGAATATATTACTAGGTCCCTAGAATGCTAACAAGGCAAAGTAGAATGAAAACATCCAACGACATTACTACACTCAATTGCATTCCCTGAGTGGAATGGGAATTCATATTTATGCTTCATCATAGAATTATCAAAGACATCCAAACAACATGATGTCATTATGGTGGTAGTGGAAAAATTGAGTAAGGAAACTCACTTTATAGTTATTAAGTCCACCCACAAAGATATTAAGATAGCTCAGATTTTGATGAAAGAAATACTCAGACTGCATGACATACCCAAGGACATCATTTAAAATTGGGATGCCAAGTTCAATTCAAATTTTTGGAAAGCATTGTTTCCATACTTTGGGACTCAAATAACTTTTATCATAGCCTACCATCCTTTAACAGATGGTCAAACTGAAAGGGAAATAAAAATTTTAGAAGACATGTTGAGGATGTATGTCATGCATCAACGAAAGAGGTGGGAGGAATTCTTACCATTAGTTGAATTTGCATACAACAATGGGTACCAAGATTCACTAAAGATGATTCCTTTTGAGGCATTGTATGGTAAAAAATGAAATACTCCCATTAGCTAGGATGACCGAGTGAATAGGGTGGTACTTTCACCTAACATGCTAAGAGAAATGAAGCAAGAAGTGATTAATATCAATAATAAGTTGAAAACATCCTAGTATGGGAAAAAGAGTTATACATACAAGAAAACAAATGAAAAATGAATTCCAAGTGGGAGAGGATATATATATCTCGACATGAGACCAAGGAAGAGCTCACAAAAAGTGGGATCATGTGATAAATTAGCACCCATATTTAATGGATTATTTCTTATTTGGAAAGAGTCAGACTATTAGCTTATAGAATTGTCTTGCCACTCACAATGAAATCACACAATGTATTTCATGTTTCTTTGCTTAAAAAGTATGTATGTGGAACTAATCATGTGATTGGTTGGTATATGATACAAGTGGAATCCAAGGGAGAATTCCAACTCGAACCACTAAACATCCTATACCAAAGACAAACCGTGCTCTAGAATCAAGTAATAGAGCAAGTCAAGGTTCAATAAAAGCACTTTGGACTTGATGAACATACCTAGGAGTTTGAAGACCCAATGAGATAAATATACCCATTGTTGTTTAATGTATAAACTGATGTAAGGGTTATTAAATATAAAGATTAGTTTTTATTTTTTTATTTATACAACATCGAGGACTTTTTTCCTTTAAGGGGGTGGGATTTGTGACATCCCTTTTACCTTGATTTTTATAATGTAATTATAATGCTAACATGGGAATAAGAGCCACACCTGACTGAGACAATGTGTTATGACTTTAACTCTTTCTTAGAAATCCATGAAACTAGCCTTAAGCTTAAATGTTGAAGTTAATGAGCCATCAATGGTAGAAATGGATGAGATATGTACAAGAAGTCAATTTAAAAGATGTGATTAGAGGAGTTTGAGGATAGGACAAGGCTCATTCCCCTATCGCATTGAGGAGATAGATCTACATCCTTTCAAATGCATAATGGGACACTGAGAAGAATTATATGAAGGCACAATTGAAGAGAATGGGGGTTTGTGAGTTTATTGGTTTGGTAGTTGTTTGGTTGTTTTTTCATTGGATCCCACTACTAATTATAGAAAGCAGAGTAATGTCTCATCTAGTATGAAGAACCTTATGCATGAGGTAAACCCTTATGAGTTTTTGGTGAAATCCATGTGAACTGTGTGTGAGGCCACTGGATTGTATTTTCTAAGCCTATGTGGTCAATGGGAGGCTTAATGGAAGACTGAATCAGTGTGGTGTTTGTTGTATAGTTAATAAAAAAACCCAAATAGGGAATTATGGGTCACTCTCGTACTTGTTGAGTAGCTGATAAACCACCTGGACAGTGGACATTCGACCCTTGTGGTGATACGTAAAGACAATTGATAAACCACTTGGACAATGGATTCCAACTCTTGAGACTAATAAATACCCCATTTGAATCATGGGTGAATCCCTATGATTGAACTTAGAGGAAATATTGGGTCAATGTGGTGCTTACTACTAAGAACAACTAATAAACCAACCTAGTGCTTGCTATAGGTACAACTGATAAACTACCTCAATGCTTGTTCTTAGAGAGTAGTTGATACACCACTTGGACAACATACTCCATATTCTAAGTGTTTAACTAAGCCTTTAATATGAATTCCCTAAGCATGCATTACCTTAGACATTGGACGACTTGGGGGCAGACAACTATAAGAAAGATATTTTTTAATTGGCCTATGCTTGGGTGGAGAGTTGAAGTCCCCAATTTTTAATCAGTTTAATATGCACATATAAGTATATTACATTTGCATATTTAAATCATGACCGATATGAGATCTTGTGTGTATATGATTTTAATGAATTTTTTGATTGTGATGTTCAATATTCAGTTTATGATTGATATGAGAAATTGTGTGTTTATTCTCTCTTATTTGAAAGCAATAGCTTCTAAATATAGTAGCTCAAATTGTTTAGAGGATTAGTAATATCTACTAGATGGATTGAAACTCCTCTTGTATAGTAATGAGTACATGTGGATTCATGCTTAGTTAATTTATATTCACATCCCTTTGAACACGTATAAGTTGATTGCAAATTCTGCAAAGAATTGACAGTGGTTTATTAATTTTTCATTGAATTGATGAAAAAAATCAACGTATTTGAAATAATGGTTTCTACGTAAAATCCAGTGAATGGTATGCATTATATTAATTGGTAATCCTCTTAATCAAGATGTTTAATTAATGTTTAATAATTTTTTAATCAATGGTTTAATCAGGGAGGTAAAGAACACTGACTCGGGGAACAAGATCCTTGGGAAAATAACAACTACCAACTCGAGGAGATGCATTTCTAGGGTATATAATCCTAGGGAACATGAAACTATTGAAATGATCACATGGAACATGATACTGAGGGAATGTGATACCAGGAGAGTCACTCCAGGGGGATACTAGCCCAGTGTAAGTCAGTACCAGGAAACTAAAGCATGTGTTGGTCCTGGTATGACATATGTGCCATGTGGACCTCCATGTGGTGGTGGAATAGCACCACATGGGCCATACATGGCCACATGGGTGGCACATATATTTCCCTCAATGAGGTGTATTTTTAATGGACTAAAGTTTTAAGGGGCATAACTTACTACGCAAGACATAGATTTAGGTAAAATTTATATCACCAGAAATCTCCGAACGAGTTGGATGAGATGATGGCATTAGTTTTAGGATTTAAATATTTATGAAAAATGGGATTTTATAGCCCCATATTCATAATAGAACTTGGAGATCGGGTCAAAAGAGTAGCACTCACACAGCCTTAGATGGTTTAAGGGGTGTGAGGTGTTACATTGTGTATCCCTTTATTTGAACCAAAGTAGAATTTAGTTTCAAATTATTAGACATGAAACAAATTAAAAAAAGGAATTATGTGGAATCACACATGAGTATAAATGTCCTTGGACCCCCTTATTCCATTTTGCGGTGGTCTAGAACTGTTGAGATTGCAACAAGATGATGGAGCTTAGTGAAAAGAGTCGCCTTCACTAAGTGGGCCAGCAGGCTATTTTTGGCGCAAGTCTATTTTTAGACTATGTCTATTTTTAGACATATGGATCATGTCTATGGATTGCAGGTTGTTGTTTATGGATAATTGATCAAGTTGGGAAAAAAATAGATGGACTTCTATTTTTAGATCACAGCGGAGTGACTGCTCAGTCTAAATATAGAACAGTCAAATATTATTAGCTCATAATAATATTTAGACTATAAACTTTGTCTTATTCTCTTGGAGCACTTCAGGATGAGCTACGGATGTGGTACATGCAGATACCAGAAGGAAATACGTGGTTACCTATGGGATGACTAATATTTGCATGCAGGACTTCAGTTAGAACTCAAGTGAGTTGAGTTTAGTGGACTGGAGGTGCAGTTGATGGAGTTGTGTTAAGTTTAGCTTTGTTAAACTGGTTGTATTTAGTCTAACTGGAAAATAGACTAGAGATGAGTTGGGTGAATTAGTTATTAATTAATTCACAAGTTATTAACTCATAATACAACTAATGAATACATCATTAACTCAGTTGCATGTCAGTGCATGTTCAGTTCAGCAGGGACAAGTGTTAGAGAATCAGATTGCTATCAGTTGTGACTATAGTTGTGCATCAGATCTTGCACAATCAAAGGATTGAGTATGCCAATGAGTTTGTCCACGTATTTGCCCACATTGTAGCTTGTGCTCACGTGATTTAGCCAAGTAAATACGTGGTTGCCTTGGAATTATCAT
>APFE030056793.1:0-24750 GCA_000404065.3 Pinus taeda | reverse complement strand
TCTAACTTGAATTTCTCCAACTAATTAATTTAAAATAAATTAATTAATTATTTCCAAGTAGTTGTTAAGACTAAATTTTATTTTAATTCACAATTTAATTAAAGGACAAATTAATTTGGAATATTCTTGTTTCCATATTTCAACACTCCCTCTCAACAAGAAAGGGATTATCTGAGACCTTGATCTTGTCTCTATGGAACTCGAATTTACACTTTGACAATGCCTTTGTCAAAATGTCAGCATCTTTCTCCTCTGTCGAAATATACTACAACAACATGATCCTCTCGACTTGTGAAAAGCCACAGGAAACAAATCTTGCTTTATGCTTCTCCACACTACCATCAGCAGCTTGCTTTACCTTGTAAAGCCAACGGGAAATCACAACTGACTTGTTCTCCGATATCGGAACCATGTCCCAAACACTATTACGAACTATGGAGTCATACTCCTCCACCATATCATCAACCAAAATCAACTGCTACACTGCGTCCTCAAAGGAAGATGGCTCAGTCTCAACACATTCCCCAGCAAGGGCCATGTATCCAGTGTACCTCTCAGGTGACCTCCTCTCCCTATGCTGAGAAGACGGTGCTCCCACATTCTCTCTCGCATCCTCCAACAATCTGTCAGCTTCTCTTGTGTGCTTCCTTCCATCTCTGAAAGACTCTTCTTGAGTGGATGTATCTACTCCTGGAACCTCTACATGTGGCTACTCCACATCAATTTGAGGCTCCTCCTCCTTAGGAAACAACAATTCCTCCATAGCCTGTAGTTGGAACTCCCTCTCAAGGGAAACTCACATGGCCTTCTACTCATCAAAATTGAGATCTCTGCGAACCACTGTCCTTCGACTGGTAGGGAAGTACACCCGATAGTTGTGAGGTGTATCAGTGTACCCCACAAATATCCCCAACTCTACTGTCGACTCAAGCTTCTTCCATGCATCCTTTGTCACATGGCAATATACCGATGAGCCAAAGATCCTGAAGTGACCCACATCTGGTCTCTTACTGGAGAAAGATTCCTCTGGTGTCTTCATCCCAGGTATGCGATGCGGGCTTCTATTCTGCAAATAGACCGTTGTGTTGCATGCCTCAACCCACAAGTGAAGTGGTAGGCCTTGGTCATGCAGCATTGCCCGTGTTGCCCCTACAATAGTTTTTTTCTTCCTCTCGACCACCCCATTCTATTGTGGGTTATGAGGTGCCATCAACTCTCGTTTAATTCCTTCCACTGCACAGAAGTCCTTAAACTCTTGAGAGACATATTCTCCACCATTGTCCCTTCTCAAGGCCTTGATGTTCTTCCCTGATTCTTTCTTGACCAAAGCTTTGAAAGTTTGGTCCTTCTTCTGCATGAAATAAATTCAGCATTTACGAGAATAGTCACCAATCAAAATCACATAATACCTTTGCTTCGATGTGGATGTCGTCGAGAATGATCCACACAAATTAGTATGAACTCGCTCTAAGATAACCTCTGCTTGACTGTATCGATCATGAAAAGAAGACTTGGTGTAGTTTCCCAAGGTACAACCTTTGCACATGTCAACCTGCTCAAGTTTACCTTTGAGAAGTCTTGTACATATCTGTTGCATTATCTTCAAAGCCCCATGATGCAAATGGCCCAACCGCCTGTGCCACAACTCACAATGTCTTGGCTTTGCACCAATTATGCTTTCGTACTCAATGTTGCACAATCATCTACCTCTAGTTTATAGAGATTATTCACCCGAATCCTTATCCTCTTGGTCTGACCCGCGACTATGTGTCTTAGGAACAACTTTCCTTTATTGAAGACAACATTGTAGCCTCTTTCCTCCAACATCACGATCGATACCAAGTTCTTCTTCATTCCAGGCACATACATCACATTTGTCAAGGTGAGAGGAGCTCCATGCTCCCTCTAAAAAGAAACCTTTCCCACTCCTGAAACACTATAACTTATGTCGTCACCCATATCTATGCGCATCTTGAGGTCTTTGTCCTTCAAGGCATTGAATAAATTTTTATCACTGGTAATGTGGAATGAGGCTCCACTATCAAGATACCAGACCCAACCCATCATCAATGACACTGTGCATGCGATGAGGGTAAAGTCCATTTCGAACTGAGAGGCTAATGCCTCACCTTCTGATCCTTCCGAGGATCCCTTCTTGGACTTATTCAATGGGAAATTAGTCGCATAATGTCCCATATTTTGACAATTAAAGCATCTTACTTTATACATGTCACCCTTCTTCCCTCCATGAGAAGAATTCGATTTGAAATGGGAAGCCTTCCCCTTCCCTTTCCTTGCCTTACTTGCTAAGGCCAGATTTGCTTCATCATCATTCTTGGATGAATAACAATCTCGTGTGCTCCTCCTGATCTCCTCCTGCATAAGAGCCGACCACAATCATTCCCAATCCAACAGTATCTCCCTTCCATTCACAGAGTCTTGGTAGCTATTCCAACTCTTTGGAAGTCCAAGGAGAGTGAGGCTCACCATATCATCATTGGCAATAGTTATTCCCACACTGCCAAGCTCATCTCTACAGGTGTTGAGCTTGTTCAGATATGTAGAAATAGTATTGCCCTTCTCCATCTTGATTCTTCGAAGCTTATCCTTGAGTGCCAATTTCCTCTGGTCGCTACTTTTCTGGTAGAGGTCCTTCAATGTCTTCCACATTGAAAATGGAGTATCCTTCCCATGGAGACTTGAGACAATATGGTCTTGAACTCCCTCAAGGATGATAGGTCTCGCTTTCGCCACACACTTCTTCCACTCAAAGAACTCTTGTGCATTAGTTGAAGCTGGCTTTGGGATTTCTTGATCAATGAATTCCTTCAAGCTATTGTCTTGTAATACAACCTCCATTCTATCTTTCAATGCTATGTAATTTGAGCTACCTTCCAGGGCATACTCGAGTCTCAAGCCATAGATAGCCATTGGCCAATTTTGAAGTATGATATGAATTCGATTTGCACATGCAACCCCGAACTTCAAGCTTCGAATTATATTCTCAGTATACCATTCACAACTCTGATACCATGTAGAAAATATGTGATAGGTCAACCCAATAATGCAATATAAATCAAAGTAGAATAATATAACCTACTTCTACTATCAATTTGAAGAGGCTCAAAGATCGAGTTGAACAATATAACCAGAAGAAGAAGAATCAATGGCACAATACACATGAAATACTTTGGCGAAAGCCTCAGCTAAAAACCCCACACTATTGTATTATCGTACATGGTGGAAATACATAGGAATTATACAAAGCCTTATCTCTCACAACTAGCAAGCTCTCAGTACAATCCTCACAGATGCTCACAGGCAATCTTGGCTTCTCTCCAGCCTTCCTCTCTGCCCTCCAAGCTCCTATTTCCTTGCATTGTTCCTTGTGGATGATTACCTCTTTCCAAGTGGAAAACCAAGCCTTCAAAACTGCACAATCCTCAAGGATGAATCCTTGACTACATGCATGAGATTTCTCCATGAAAAAAAAAATGAAACTGACACTACATTGTCCTTGAAGATTTATCTCAACTAGGTCTTCTCAAAATAGACATGCATGAGTTTCTGATGAGGGAATCTTCAGTTAGTTGGAATAGCACTAGTTGAGTGCATTAATGCATCAACTGACTGTTAACTCACTATTAGTTCCTCAAACAGTTTGGAACTAATTTAACTGGACTTAACTCAATAAATTGAGTTAACTAATTACAACTCAAATATAACTCAATCTTATCTCCTTAATTTAAGGGATAACTCTTGCATGAATTCAAAAAGACTTCTAACTTGAATTTCCCCAACTAATTAATTTGAAATAAATTAATTAATTATTTCCAAGTAGTTGTTAAGACTAAATTCGATTTTATTTCACAATTTAATTCAAGGACAAATTAAATTGAAATATTCTTGTTGCCATATTTCAACAGTCACCCGTTGAGGGGTCTCTTAAACCTTTGTTTGAAATCATAGATTATGTATCATGTAAATGCAATAATACTCTGTAAATGTATTAGGTAAAATAAATGAAGGTTGGTTGAGAGCGGGAACAAGCACTCCAACTATATCATCTATGTATAAATACACATTAATTCTAATAGAAACATGGTTGGAATTCCTTCCCAATTCTATTGTTCTTTGTGTATTCTCTCATTGTGTGTTCTTGTTGCTATCACAATGTAGTATGTTCTTTCAAATTGTATGTTTACAACATTTGGTGCCATTTCCTCCTCTGTTTGGCAAGGTGAGAGCAGCAAAAAATGGAGGTGATTCGAACCTGCAAAGAAAAAAGAAAGCAAAGAGGACATGATCAAATGAAAATGTTACAAGTCAAATTTTTGGAGAGATGCAAGGGATATTGAAGACTTGAAAAAGTAGAGTGAGATCAAGAAAATATTTTCTTGTTGATTGCTTCTGAAGATGTTGTTCAAACCTACAAGTGAGAAGTTGTGCTCAAAATAAAAGAAAATGTGCACGCTGGAAAATTTATTTTTGGAAGATTATTGTTGCCGACAGAAGATGATGCTCATGGCTCAAAGCTGAAGGTAAATGTGAAAATAACAATTTGAAAATCTAAAAATAGATAGTATGATCAAGATGTTCATTGCATGATTGCAAGATTGTCATTGCATGATTGAGCAGAGCGGGCAAGGTCTACAACCTTTGCGCGATTTTTTAGGGGAGTCAGTCTCGGGGTGACTATCGGGTCATACTCTTCGGTTGACCAGCATGAATGTAAATTTCTCATCTTGTGGGAAGCGCAGCTTGAAATGGCTTGCTTGGTGCTTCTGCACTGATCTAGGTGATAGTCGATTGATTCGATGGCAGGGTGAAGGTTCGGATGTCAGAGGGGAGTCTATTCGTCAGAACTTTAGCAAAACGACCAAGTGTGTGAGCGAGTGAAAAGGTGCATATGTGAATTTTCAAACACACATTTACTTGACTTGATGACGAGATGACTCAAACCATCCAAACACACATGCTTAACATGACAGACCGACAGTGTGAATGACAAGCGCAATGCTTGTGATTGATTATTGGACGACTAAGATGACACTTGTGCGACAGTTTATATGACTCTGTGTGTGAGCACGATAGATGTTTACATAGCAAACACAACATGTACACACGAAGCAAAGACCTTGTGTATGACCAGAACATGGTCGCAAGCATGACATTGACAGCAACATGCAAAAGTTGCCTATCAAATGATCAAGCATGGTGGGAGCGAAGACTCACACAAGCTCACGGAGTGATCTCCAGTTCATGCAGACATCAAGTAAAACTCTCAAAGGAGGCTCTAAAATTAGATGTGGGCCAAAATTTTGGATGGTGTTGCAACCGCTACAACAGGCACCCGATGCTAAACATGGCATAGTTTACACTTAGTATTGGATTTCTGCAAGATATCATGAACTTGTTGGTGGATGTGTTTAATAAATTAAACAAATTTGGTAGCTTTATCGACTTCAAATTGAACATGTGTAAATTATTCCTGGGTATTTGCAAGGGATAGTATCACATCAATGGAACATAAAGGTTGAAATCCCAAGCCCAACTGAAAGGGGTTGTGGCGAGTTGAGTTATGGAGAGCTTTGTTTTAGCTATGTTGAATGTAGGGAAGACTCTCATCCCATGTTCATGGATGCTTGGAGTTGTACATATGTAAATTGATGACCTCTATCTGTCCATTAGTCTAAGGGTGCAAGGAATTGACTTTGTAAGCTTGGTCTTAAATTTTCAGATTGTCCTATGTTGTATCAATTACTTTGGCCCAATTCAATACTTCAATTAGAAATATTTCCAATAATAATTAGTATTTCTAATGAACAACATTAATTGAAGATATAACAATAAATGCAATGACAAAGAAGACAATCAAAACATCAACAAGAGGCGTCGGGTTTGGTCAAAGACCAGGGAAAACCCCCACAAGGGGGAAAAGCCTTTAAAATTATTCTTCTATTAGATTGTCATAAAATGTTCACTAAAGAGTACAATGAGCCCAATACAATATCATCTATAAAAATAGCCTAATAACATTTAGAAATTTATTTCGAGCATTAGAATATGTCAGAGACAACTTTTCTTGTATGCAGTCAACTGCGATCAACTTCAGTCAACGATTAAATTTCAGTCAAACTCCCAGTTGCATGGAGGAGGAATTGTGTGAGCGAAAAAAGGTTTCCAATCGCTCCCTTAAGCTTGAAATCCATCGAATATGGCTAAATTTATCCTATGATGAGACAACGACTGTAACCCAAAACCCTAAAAATAAATGCGACCTTCGGACAATGTAATTTCAAACCTTGCGAACTTCTTTTGTTGTCCTAGCCTCAGACCTATGCGAACAAATTAATGAAGAAGAGAAGAAGAATATGCTTGGTGATGATCAAATGCGCTTGAGGTCACTGTATTTATAGGCTTCCAAGGGTGACCAATTTACCATTAGGGTCGACCTGTCCAAATGTGCATATGTGGGCTTTTCTTCACAAGTACGCTTTCCCTTGTCCAAATTTGATGATCTTTAGGTGTATTTTCGTCCTCTCAAAAGGAAGAATTCGATGCAAGCATAATCTCCATCAAATTATTTGTCCAAATTGGAATTTGACCCTAGTTTCATAATTTAAAACTCCCTCTCAACTAGAGAGCATTCCACTTGTCAATATCTAACCATTGATCAACATGTTATCTTGTCATAAGATCATGTCCCATCTCTACTTAACTCTATCTTCTGAAACATTATCAAATCTAAAGAATAAGAAACATCGGGGAGCTAAATATTACACCCTCTACAACTTCAGAGAGCATATCTCAATTTGAAACTACATCTCAACCTGGAATCTTATGGGGGAGCTAAATATATCTAACCTCATATCGAGCAATAGGTGATATAGGGGGAGCAAATCTCAACCCATCATATTACCTACTAATATTCCCAACAATGAACCTCAAGATTCATGTGGTAGAAAAATTGCATCATAATATGAGCTTGGGATAGATACATATTGTAGCGGCTACAACACCCTCCAAAATTTTGGCCTGCATCTAAATTTCGGAGCCTTCCTTGGTTTTTTCCCCTAATGATTGCAAACACTCGGGCTTATTCCATAAGCTCTTATCAAGTCTTTACACCCTTTTTTCTTGATCAACCACCATCGTCTTTTGGTATGTTGATTGTTATGGCATGCTTCTGAGTTCTTTCGGGTGATTTTGAAGGCTTTTCTTTATGTGCATGAGTTGTTTTTTCTCCATAAATATCGACCGTACTCACGCAAAGTTGCAAGCACTGTCGTGCAAGTGTTGTCGCAGTCATTCGAAGATCTATCTCAAGTGTTGCTTTTTTCACTCTTAACCTTCAAGTCAGTCTCACTGAGCACATGTTGTCTTGTTGGTTTAAGGTGTCTTGTCACCGAGTCATGCTAAGTGTGTGATCACAATGTCATGTATGCACAAGTTCTCTTGCTTTCACACTTAGCCATTTTTCCTGAAAATTTGTCGACCGGACAACCCTCCTTCAAATGGACCCTGACTGAGCTACACTGTGTAGTCTCAGCTCTCAATGACCTCGCTCTTCTACCTAGAACTGCACAGATCTTGTTATCTTTCGAGGCAACCTACACTACAAAATCCTGGAAGTGAGTAAGCTCACTATCTCCCAGAACTACGTAGAAGTTGTCCCCAAGTCTGATCCAATCTGCGCCTCACATAATATCACTCATCAAGCCTCCCCCTAGTCTTCCAAAACACCTAAGTTTCACTATGACCCGGGGCTACACTGCTTCCAAAAACTGCACAGAAGTTGCCCAGTTGCCTACCCTACGTTATCTGCAGAAACTACGCAATGATGTGAGTCGGGCCTCTACTACCTATCATTGCATTTTTCCAAGGAATTGCACAGATTTGACAAGCAGTCCCCTTGCTGGCTTGCCCTGCTCTCCCTCTGAGAATTGCACAAATTTGATTGGCAAGCCCCCTACTGGCTTGTTCTTCTTTCCCTCTGAATATTGCACAATTTTGACTAGCACTCTTTCCTCAGCCCCGCTTTGCACTCATCCCAAAAACTGCACAGAAACTGCTTGTCCGACACTATCTCTTAGAAATGCGCAGTTAAGAAATGCCTTGCTCTTGAAAACTATGCAGAAATGTTTTCCAGTGCCTCATGTTTCTTGCTCTATCTTCCTCGAAGAAATTACGCAAATTCCCAGATGGACCCCCAAAGGACCTGCCCAATCCTCGTCCTGAAAATTGTACAATTCTGCCTCCCAGTTGGGTTCTACCTTGCAGCTATCACTATTGTCCCGGATTGCACAAATATTCCCCCAGTGACATCTACGTAGTTTATCCCGACAGTGCTTCAGAGCCTCGCATCCCGGCCTGAGTTGTGCTCTGCGTAGTTTCAGTGCCTTGTCCTCTCTCCTGGTCACCTACACACAAAACGAAAAACAATGCACCATGCTAGACTCGGATATTTGTGGATTTGATGTCATATTGTCATGAGTGATTACAGGAACAGGTACATTGATGAAACATGGCTCAACAATGAACGAGATGAAGAAGGAGCACATGCTAGAAGACTTTCTCGCAATTGAACGAATGTACAAAGCACATCGAGCAGCAAGTGAAAGGGACACATACACATTCACCATCAAGCAAAGACCAAGACCATCTAAGACCCCGCGCACTTTACCATGAGGAGGTGAAGACATAATACACTGAGGGCACACCCATCACTCAACAGCATAGCAGATCAAACTGCACACCACAATAAACCAATACATGTCAGCAGTGTCATGCCGAGTTGTGTCATGAGTTGCCTCGGCCACATCACTGCTATGGGCCATACTTGTTGTAATCAAATGTAATGTAATGTGAAATTCTAAGAGATGCACATATGAAGTTAAAGAGTCATGTTAATTGAAAAGTGATAGGAAGTCAAATAGTCATGAGGGGAGTGGAAGAGTCACATGGGTCATTTATCCCCCTTGGCTATATATACCTCCTCATTGTATGAGAAAAGGACTTTCCACCTTGCCTCCTCCCACATAGCCTTGAGATTTTGTAGTTTGTTCCTTGAGGAGAAAGGAGTGGCTCCAATGTCCCACTATTGGGGCTAGCAATGTATGGTGTACAGATGTGTCTTGGAAATTTTTCTTAATTCAGAAGCCTGTCGCAGGCCAGCACATTTTCATTTATGTTTTGTATCCATTTGAAATATTATTCTTCAAACTTTTGTAATTGTTGGGCACGGGATCCCCCAAGGGAAGTTTTGGGGCTTAGAGCCTAGATTTTGGTCAAAAATTATAATTCTGATGTAAAGACTTCGCATTTTGTGGGCGTGGAGCACGTAGTTTATAAAAGAGTCATAGGGTTGTATGCCCTTAATTTTTTTATTGTAATGTCGGCTGTAGAGATCTACCCATGGTCCGTGGACCATGGGATTGTATAAATAGAGCGAGCCTCTAAGTAGTTAAGAGATGAAACTAATCACAATAAGGATGAAGAGTTGAGTCATATCTATGGAGTAAAGTATAGTTTTGGGTCGTAGAGTAGGAGAAGGCCCTACAACTGAGGGTGTAGAGGCCTAGTAGTCCGCAGCTAAGTGCGCGAACCCCTACAGCTAAGTGTGCAAGGCGAGTCGAGTCTCTAACAGTTGGAAGTATTAATAAAGAAAAGTTTCATATCATTTCTGCATATTTATTTCCTGTTTTATGCATCTGTTACATTGGATATAAATTTCACTTTTAATACTTATATGATGCGTAAATGTGTATAATTGTGTTGATTAAGTGAATGGAATATAGAATATCTATCTGCGCAAATTTAACTAAGATCTATTAAGAATATAAGTAAGATACGCGATGTAGTTTGGGGAAATAGCGAAGGTCGCTTCCACAGTAGCGCAAGAGCATCTCAGCCCCTGGTCAGGGCTGCGTGAAAGACGATTATAATAGATCATGAAGGTGTTGAAGGTTAGAACAATGCGCAAAGTGACCTGCATGAAGGCAGGCATAGTTGGACTAAATCGACATCACTGACATCTCAACGGTGCGGAAACTTGGTCCCAGCATCCCCCCATACTGCTTCAGGTGAGACTTTAGTCCACGCTCCGTGGGTTGATGCCGAAAGGGCCAGTAGTGTAGGGATTCGTTTGACTAAAAAAATTTGAACCTTGGTCAGGTCCCCATAAGCCAACAAATGGTTTTGTTGCCGGGTCCGAAATCTGCATAGAGATGTCTGATGTCGTATCATTGGAATCCAACTAAGAAAGAAACTGAAGGTTGGTTGGACAGAATAATTCATGAGTTTGCGGCGCAGGACAACAGGAACCCACGACTCTTAAAAGAAGAGTGGTTAGACTGCTACATGTACATGGAGATCCATGAAATCTTCTTCGTGTCCTTCCCTACTGAGCTATAAGAGTGGATCGCGAAGCTAACAGATAGCCAAGGAAGGTGGAAGCTTGATCGTCCTATTGTGTGGACCCCAGAGTTAGTGTGAAGGTTGAAACCATCGGAGGATAAGATTGTGTGTGCTATTGATCATTGGCTTGATCGTATTATAGGAGGATTCATTACTAAGTTCATGGTTGACACCTTAGTTAGCTACAACGAGGCAGAGTGATGCTTTCTCAAAGGACCGCGATGTAAGTACGTAAATTCATTGAATACTTGGATTAAAATTCTATTGTGCGAAAAGAGGGTTATGCAGTTACCTTGATGTTCGGGGCTATGCACATTGGAAAAGCTTACAAGAATGAAGGAAATAAGGGACCAGAAACTAGCCCCTTGATTTCACCTCCACGAGGGAATGAGAAAGAGCTCACAAAGGTCTCACCGCGAAGTGCGATCCACCTAATAAGACAAAGAATTCCGCGAATGCCACCCCTACCCACACCACCACCAACTTCACCACCATCACCTCCATCTTCTCCCGTAACCACTTCACCACCACCATGATTCAATATGGCAAGCATAGTGAAGTTTCCTGTGTTCAAAGGTTTGGGAAATGAGGATCTGGACCAATTCTAGTTTGTGGTAAAGTCTATATGGGAAGCGCAAGGAATTATAGATGACAATATAAAGAAAGTGACACTAGTTAGAGCCTTGCAGGACCGCGCACTAAGCTGGTATATTAAGCACTCCAATGATAATCCAAATGCGAGAATCGCAGATATCCAAATAGTGCTAAATAAATAATTTAGCAGGCCAAATTCTGAAGCACAATCGATCATTAGATTCAAAGAGATCAGGATGCTACCAGAAGAGACTCCTTGGGAGCTGGATCAGAGGTTGAAATGTATGATTCGCGAAGCTAATATGAATCTGACAGATGGACAGCATCACGAGTGGTTTGTAGCTTCGCTAATGCCACATTTAAGGAGTGTGATATCGCAGCAGAAGATAACAACTCAAGGAAAATCCCTAGAGATTGTCATGAGGCTGCATGAGACCTTGATGCAAGATCCTAACCTAGGAGATTAGCAGATTCACCCGCAGCTGAAGAATCTGTGCCTTGAGATGCAGAGTCTGAAACAGGATAGGACGGTTCAACCAGAAGTGTGCAAAGAAGTATGTGTGTGAAATGCAAGGGTCAGGGCATGACAAAGACCACTGCTCGGGTTTTACAAATTACCTCGTAGGAGGAGGACTGATGCCCTTAAGGCTAGAAGCACAAGCAGGATCTAGCGCAGTTCCTTCTTTGTGGTGTGTGATTTGTCGAATAGTAGGAAAACATGCCACAGACAATTGTCACTTATTACAGAAGTATACGCAAAATTCGCAACAATTGTTCTACAACTTTTGTCGGTTAATGGGACATGACGAGCGCACTTGCAAAAGCTATGAGTTGATGATGGATAGAACTCCCGCCTACAGAGTTCAGGCCAAAACACAGCCCCTTGACCAAAATGCAGGAATGGAGCGAACAGGATTTCAGGGACGTGAACGAGGCCGACCTGGAGGAGGTCGTGGACAGTTGATATGCTAAAAATGCGGAGGGCTAGGACATTATGCCCGCGATTGCATGAATCCAATGCGACCATCGTGTTTGTATTGTGCCTTGTTTGATCATGAGGCAGAAGATTGTCCTACACTGATAGCTAAGATATGCGACAAAGGAGTGCTACCGCCTCCCCCGACTCAGAACCTGCAGATGACGAGTTCTGAGCCGCGTGAGGAAGATCCAAATGTGAACATTGTGCTCCAAAGTGGAATCGCTATGGGATATGACAAAGGAAAATAGCCAGAAGATAGTACTTGGGTTTGCAAGGCTTCGGCAAAAGAAGCGGAGTTTGATTTTGAGCGCACTGGAGAAACCTTCATGGAAGCTAGGAAGAGCTTCGTTGATGCCTCCACTTCAAGAAGCAAAGATAAACCGAAGTTGTATATGGACCCATTTATGCTCACAACATTCCTGGAAACATGTTTGAAGTTACTACGCAACAGTAAGGTGGTGAGAGGGTTACAGGAACTCATCAACAGATGCGCTAGGACCGCACTAGAAGAACCGTGTGTAGTCTAGAAGATAGGAAAGCATAAGACAAGAATGGGAAGAGAGATGATACTAACTGCGCAAATCGGAGAATATGAGATGGACCAAGTAATTCTATATTTGGGATTAGATGCAAATGTTCTGTCGAAGCAGACATGGGAGTGAATGGGGCGACCTTTGTTGTATTGGTCTCCAATTTAGCTAAGGATGGTATACCAACAGAAAATAATACCCATGGGGCAATTACAGGGAATAACTATGGATATTGAGGGAGCGAGCATGCTGGCCAATTTTGAAGTAATAGAGATTCTTGATGATAGAAATCCCTACCCCACGCTCTTAAGAATTGACTGGGCCACTAACATGAATGGGGTAATCAATCTGAAGAAGCGCAAAATTATTTTTGAAAATAATTCATTGCGCCCAATTGTACCCCTAGACCCTGTTGAAGGATTGCGCTATACGGAGCCAATGTGCGACTATGAAAGTGATGATGATCTCGATTGGATCTATAAGATAACAACCGGAGACTAGGACTGGGTGAATCCCATCGTGGATGGGTGGATTGCATGGGAGCGCGAAATCTCTTGTACTTCAGATTCAGATGAGGAAATAGAGTGATGGCAGAATCAGTTACATGAGGTAACTGCACTGAATTGTAATATGATGACAACATCATTTTACTGCATATTGACAAAAGTAAGAGACCTACCTACTTCTGATGGTTTAAGTGAGGTAGATACCTTCTTGGATAAATTTGAAAGAGAAGTGTGGGAAAGCAACGATTCTAGGCCTTGGATTGGGTACTACATGGTACGCCCGCAAGATGGTGGGGTACGGTCAAAGGGAGCTTTGACGACTGGCGCGAATGTAGGAGAATGATGTGCACATGATTTGGGAAGCCTAGGGTGTGACTGACAGATAAGTACAATGGACAGGATGGTATGTGCGCGCATCTGGCCAGGAGGATGTGGGCCTATGGAAAAGAGCCCCAACCTGCACGGATGCACATGTACTTCACGTTAAAAGACTTGGTCAATAAGCGTGTGTTGGGGGGACAAAGGTGCAAGTTGCTCTTAATGTTGGGAATACATTATACAGGAGAAGCCATCGCACAAAAGATTCTATGCATATAGGCGCTCAACAAGGTGTGCAATGCGCTGAACAAGGTATGAAATGCGCAACGAAGTGATTGGGACTTGTGCGTACCTGTAGTATTAAGGGCTTATAGGATGACATGCAAGAAACTGATGGGACAGACACCTTTTAGGCTTGTCTATGGAGTGGAAGCCATAATGCCCATGGAATACATCGTGCCTAGTCTGTGCATAGCAGCGCTTAAAGGTATGACAGATCGCGGAGCCCTGGAGGAGAGGCTCGTGCAGTTGGAGGAGCTCGAGGAAGAACGATTTTTGGCTGGATTTCACCAGCAGGTCCAAAAGTAATGGGAAAAGGCTTGGCACGATCAACATATTAAGTTGCTCACCTTCGAGGTGAATGATTTGGTGTTGTTGTATGATAGTAAGTTCGATAAATTCCTAGGGAACCTCAGAATGCATTGGCTGGGACCGTATGTTATTAAGGAGATCACAGATGGTGGCGCGGTGTAGTTGGTAAAGTTAAATGCAGAAATATTCCCAAGAAAAGTCAATGGCAGTCATTTGAAGCCATACATAGGGGGCTCGGCCATCTAACTAACCGACAAAAGCACAGTCTTAGCACTCCAGGCAGCTGAAAGGAGGTGCAGGACTATAAACTACTCTGCCTGGGAGATGTGCAATGTTAGGACTGCGCACAGTAGCGAAGTGTCACAGGGTCCACGACAACGCTAGTTGCGTTGTCCCGCAGGTCGGCTGGAAAGTGACCGTTACTTTGAGGAAGTATATCAAGCAGTTGCTCAGTGCGTTGCCGAACTTGTAGCGATCCAGTCAGAGTTGGGATGTCTTCGCACAAAGATCTCCGCACCGACAGAATGACTCAAGGGCGAGTCATGATGTTTGTGTTGGGGGCCTGTTGGGCGCGGGATCCCCCAAGGGAAGTTTTGGGGCTTAGAGCCCAGATTTTGGTCAAAATTTGTAATTCCAATGTAAAGACTCTGTATTTTGTGGGTGCGGAGCGCGTAGTTTGTAAAAGAGTCATAGGGTTGTCCGCTCTTAATTTTTTTATTGTAATGTCGGCTGTAGAGATCTACCCATGGTCAGTAGACCATGGGATTGTATAAATAGAGCGAGGCTCTAATTAGTTAGGAGATGAAACTAATCACGATAAGGATGAAGAGTTGAGTCATATCTGTGGAGTAAAGTGTAGTTTTGGGTCATAGAGTAGCAGAAGGTTTTTCAGCTGAGCAAGCAGAGGTCTAGTAGTCTGCAACTGAGTGCGCAGGGCGAGTTGAGCCTATAACAGTTCGAAGTATTAATAAAAAGAAGTTTCATATCATTTTTACATATTTATTTCATGTTTTATGCATTTGTTACATTGTATTTAAATTGCACTTTTAAGACTTATATGGTGCGCGAATGTGTATAATTGTGTTGATTAAGTGAATGCAAGATAGAATATCTATTTACATGAAGTTAATTAAGATCTGTTAAGAAGATAAGTAAGATACACGGTGTAGTTTGGGAAAATAGTGCAGGTCACTTCCATAGTAGTGTGAAAGCATCTTAGCCCCTGGTTAGGGCTGGGCGAAAGACGATTATAACAGATCGCGAAGGTATTGAAGGTTAGAACAGTGCACGAAGGCAGGCATAGTTGGACTAAACTGACATCACAGACATCTCAAGGGTGTGGAAACTTGTTTCCAGCATACCCCCATACTACTTTAGGTGAGACTTCAGTGTGCGCTTTGTGGGATGATGCCGAAAGGGCCAGTAGTGTAGGGATTTGTTTGGCTAAATAACTCTGAACCTGGGTTAGGCCCCCATAAGCCAAAAGTAATGCATGTTTTCTTAACCTGTACTAAGATAGTTTAACTACTTCGGTTATTTTAGTATTTACATTGTTGAAGATGTGTTGTATTATTTATCATTGTTGTCTCGTCCGTGTGGACTACTCTGCCAGACATTAGACAGTCCATCCTTGTGTTTTCTTGGTTTTAACAACTGTCACCCCCATGTGGACTACTCCGTTGGATGGTGTACATGTTTTTTTATTAAACTTTGGTTTTAACGACTGTCACATCCGCTGTGGACTATTCTGTTGGACGCTGGACAGACCCTTGTTATTTTCGTGCGTCTCTCACTGGCTGGTACTACTACCTCTCATCTAGAGGCTCACTTTTACCCTCTCCCTTACAATAAGAGAACCCAGACACAAAGTTACATTACACACTCACCAGGCATACTCACCTCAATTTCTTGAAGTTACAAGCATAGCACTCTCATGTGTTGAACAACAAGAGCTAAGGCAAATCCCTAAGATAATGGCATTCGGACCATCGTATTGGATGGGACTTCTACACCAAATGGTTTGAGGTCTAGTTGGGACTTCATACCGGGGAGATCTCCTGAATGTTGGCAGGTCCAACACCATCAACAATACCTGACATATCAAAAGGTAAGGATCACATACCCCAAGCTTCCTCAACCCGTTGGGCAGATGGGGATGGACAATCCCAGTAAGCCCATCTCATGGGTATGATGCCAACTGGGGTACACTCTACATAAACCAAGATAGTGGAGCAACATCTCCAACCCTATGGGTAACATATAGGGGTGATACCCTTTTTTTTAGAGATCCCTCAACCTCAGGAGCCCTCCATCTCAATTCCGCACCCTAGAATCTCAAACATGGGGAAAGAGTTGGCTCAGTGTCCTCGATTACCGATGCCCCTCATCAGGATAGTGTGGAGCTATAAAAAGGGTCTCTTTCACCTCTAATTAGCTCACATTAATATGTCAATCCGGGAATGTTTCGCTATTTCAAAGAGTGTCTCAATCTGAGGCTTAGCATTTGCCAGAGTAATGCTCATAGTACAGTTGTTTGAAACTACAAAAGTAAATGGATGCGTGTCTACAACTTAACTACTTCAAAAGGCTAAATCACACATTCAGATATTAAGTAATGTATCAGTCAAGGGTTCGGTAGCAAAAACCCATCCCTTTAGAAACTGATGGAAAAGAAATCGGAGAATAGATCAGGGGTCTGGGAGCCGGGCAACATATGCCAATGCTCACTATAGCCTGAGATCGTCCTTTACACCAAATAACAAGAAATGGAACGACAGATAAAGAGAAAAGCAATGAAATGGAACAAAAACCTTAAAATGGAACAACAATTCGAAAATGGAACAACAATTCTGAAATGGAATAGCAATTCGGAAATGAAACAGCAATTCAGAAATGGAGCAACAATTCGAAAATGGAACAGCAATCCAGAAATGGAACAGCAATCAAAGAATAGAGCAGTAACTAAGCCTAACAAGCTGTGAATCTATTCAATCACGTGCATTAGTCATAACCAAACATCAATCCTTCATTCTTAAATATGTACACACAAAATGGAATAGCACTGCCTACAGATACATGATGGAACAGCACTGAAAACCATATAAACACAACGTGCTCAGTCTGATTCAGTTGTCACTCTAATTAGAAAGCGTATGATTGCATCTCAAGATGAAACAGTAATATTCAAGAATTCAATAATCATATAAAATCAGAGCTTCCAAGATAAATTTTGTAATGCTAAGGCACAATCGCATAACACAAAAACTCTGTAATGGAACAACAATATCCTGTAGAAATTAACCGTATTATACCAACACCTAAAGGAATAGTAACATGATGCAGCGTCAATACAACACTTTTGTTTGTAGGAACATTAATGGATTAAACATGACAGAGCATGTGACATAAACTTTATAAAACATGTCAGATTACCAGATCACGTTGATAAGCAAACCACACAGAAACCATGCGTAATGGTACAAGAGCAAGTGTCCTCCAGGGCCAGGCCCTTAGCCTCCAGGGGTACACCACTTAAGGTTATTCCAGGCTCAAAGATAAAAGAGTAACCAAGTCTGTATTAATGCATGAAGTAAAATTACAGTAAAGCAAGTCTTAACAGAACATAATGATCATAGTCTTGATCTTTTAAAAGAAATTACATAAGAGCATAACCATCCTTTAGCTAAAAATGTTGCCCCTTATATAAGGGTGACGGCGGAGATATCTATATGCAGAAATAGATAAAACAGCGATCCCTCAGGATCAAGGATCCTGAGGGATTCACAGAATCATTAATCCTGAGTCACTTCTTCTCTTTTCTGCGTCGAGCTGGTATCTCCGCTTCCTTTCCTAGGTTGGTCCGTTTTGATCTGGTTTGCATGCGGTCTCCCGTCGAAGGGATAGCAGTTAACCCATCTTTTTCTTTTCCTTTAGGACGACCACTTTTCGTTTTTCCTCCCTCATGTACATGGAAACGACAATTATCAGCGTTCTATATTAATCTCAGATGTTTCGTTATAATCCTTTATCATTTTCTAAGTTCATAATCCAAAAAGGCTTATAATTCTTAATGAAAAGATACTGAAATAACCATCAAAACATACCTTCTTTGATACTCCACACACCCCCCTGCTTACCCTTTTTCATGGCCTCGTGAAAACATTGTAGTTCACATGCAAGGTAGTGAGTGAGTAGGCTGGAGATAGAATCTCATGTGAGGGCCTACAGCCGTGATGCGAAAGTAGGTAATCAAAGAAATGGCATGTCTGACCCTCAGGCATCTCATACAGGGCTTGGTATCTGGGTGTAGGATGCCAAATGATTGGACTCCGGAACCTATATCCTAACTAGGATGGCCCTGCCCTCAAAACAATTTCGCCATAGAGGGGAAAACGGTTGGCAGCTAGTTTAAAATTCTCATACTTAAATGGTTCTCTGAGCTGGATATTCAGATTAGATATTCGATATCAAAATTTAGCTGCATCAATGGCAGGGTCTTTGATAGAGGAAAAGTATTCAATTTACTGCCCAATGATTGCCTCAGGCATGGGTCCTAATGCTTCAATCAGACCTGGAGTCTTCATGAGATTTCTATGTTTCCTCCATAATTGTGTTGGGTCCCTAGGCTCAGCTCTTATCCATAGATCTAATCTGTTTTCTTGTCTTTGAAAAGTGTTATAGGCTTTGAGCCACTTAATTTGATTAACTGCAAATGAAATAAATGCCTGTAATTGAATGTCCCCAACAAAAGGGCCAGGGTTCAGTTCGGTCTCCTGTTCTAGTACAAGGTTATGCAAGTAAAATTCACACAATAATCTCTTCACTTTTACCCTGTAGTGTTTACAGCAGTTTATGAAATCATCTATGGTGTTAATTTGTATAGGAGCAATTGCTTTAACAGCCTTTATTTTCAATTGCAAATACCTTTCCATTAAAAATAGGGCATAGTTCTTAGCAGGGGCTCTACATGCTAGGACGTCATTGTATAGAGAACACAAGGTATCCATCTGTTTGATAACTACATCTAACCTACGAGTTACCTTTGCAACTTTATCTTGTTCTTTCCGCCATCCTTCGAAGGCTTGGCTTTCAGATAAGTTGACGTTCCTTAGCTGTTGCTGTAATTCTTCATATTTTTCTTGGGGGACCGTTTGCTCCCTAAGCTTTTTTGCTTCTTGCGGAGCTTGCTTCAAACCCTTCCGGAGGGTTACTGTTTTCGGATCCTTTTTCCATGCAACAGTGGAGGCCGGGAGCTTTACCTGAACTTTCCTATTGCGCTGCTTCGAGTTCAGAACCCTTATTACTCCCGAAGGTGGTGCCTCCATCTGAATTATCTTATCATGGGTCATCATTTCATCCATTTCGATTTTAACATGAACATCAGCCCATTGTTGTTCCTTTTCAATTGGAACAACAGTCTATTTTTCAGCTTCATTTAGAACAGCAGCTTGGCTTTTGTCGGGGTTTTGAGCAACAGGATGGATTCTGGTCCTCCACCTCTTGCCCTTAAGGGGTTTTTCTGGTGTGGTCAGACTTTTTCTTCCTGAAGTCCCTTTTACCCTTTGCCTCGCCTTTAGAATCCTAATTGCTGGTGAAGCTGGACTATTATGTTCAATAATCTCTGCTGTTCCTTTCGTAATTCCCTTATTTCTGCCATTTCTTCAGAAGGAACAGCAGGTTGTTTACTGTGGTCTGGACTGTGGCTAGCTTCCTGATTTTCTTCCTGGGGTGGTTGTTCCGGGGCAAGAACCTTAATTGGCTCTGTTATTTCTTGGGTTATTTCTTTTTCTGCCCTTATGTCCTCCAGACTTTCTTCTGGTGCCTTCTGATTAGGAACGGGTTGTTCCTGCTCAACATTTTCTGACATCTTCTCATCATGAACAGAAAGATTTTCTACTTTTTCCTCTTTTGCATGTGATTCCTTAGGTGCATCCATCTCCTGGGGTTTCTCTCCGGCATGGAGGTCTGATGGACTTGAAGGTTGGCCATATTTGCCCATATTGGCCAAAACTTTGGCCAATTCATCTCCCCCTAATGGGTCTTGTAATGGGTTGCTTTCCTGCTGTTCCATTCCCTCCTCCTGCTCGAACTGATCGGCTTCTTTTCCCTCGTCTCCTTCCTCCTCAGATTGCTCATTTTCTTCCTCTTTTTCCTCTTCTTCTTCTACAGATTGCTCTGCCTCCTCTTCTTCTTCTTCTTCTGCAGATTGCTCTACCTCCTCTTCTTCTTCTTCTTTTTCTTCTGCTTCTGCAGACTGCTCTGCTTCCTCATCCTGCACTTCTGTTCATCTTCAACCCACTGGCTGGCTAGTACCTTCCTGGGCTTCTCCAGCCCCCCTCGTAGTCGTGCTAGCCGGACTGATTTCCTGTGTTTTTCTGGTTGATCGAGTGTGCTGGTAACATGTTTGCGCTTTGTCGATTTCTTGTGTTTTTCAGGTTGCTCAGGTGTGCTAGTGACCTGCTTCCATTTTTTTGGATGTTGGGGTGTGCTAGTGACTTGTTTTCGTTTTTCCAGACATTCAGGTGTGGCCAACCCCCCATTTACAATGGTAATTAGTTCTTCTCAGCTGCTCTGCTGCTGGGTGAGACTATAGTTGACTATCAACCAAATCAATCCGTGATGACTAACAACTGACTCTACGTGCTATGTGTTTTTCATGCTTCGTGCAACGTCATGAAGTAATGAATTCAACAATGTAGGTAAATTTACAGAGCATTTCTGTTTTAGAACAACTAGGAGTTTAAGATTTCGTGGTCTTACCACGTCTTTTTTGCCTTCACAGGTGATATAGCTTTGGATGGTCTTTGCTAATTTTGCCCACGGCTCTCCTAGTGTTTTTGGCAGCACCCCCTTTCCTCGAATTGTCAGGCTTTGTCCCTCGTCCTGGAAGATCTCTATAATCTTTTGCAGCCTTTCCTTCTTTAACGTCCATACTGGTCCAGTGGCTGGCAGTCCCGAGACTTCTGCGATTATGTCATCGGTGATTGCTATACATTTTCCTCTTACTGTGGAGTAGTCCTCTTGCAAGTTCTGCAAGAATTCAATCGCTATTGTTTCATTAGACTCCCTCAAGCGGTTAAGATAGGTCAGCCATCCTGCTCTTGCCAGGATTTCTCGGGCAACAGCCGAAACAGTTAACACTTGCGGTTCTCTGCGAATTGATCTTCCTCCCATAGTTTCGCTGCGAATTCTCAAAGGAACGGTAGTTGTTTGTTGAAACGCAGAGAAGATGACGGACGTAAAACTCGTTCAAACTCTAATACTGCAGCGTATACAGTGGAAATAGCTTTGAACAACAAATCATGCAAAAACAAAAAAACAAAAAAATAAGAAGACATAATACCGTTGAGCCGTGCTATACCCCAGTACACAATCTCCCAAATAGCGAGCTGACACGTAGTCTGGGGAATGATGAGGTTAACCTCCCCCCCTGCAATGTGATAGGTTGTTCTAACCGTCAAATAAAGGAGCAGCGCCCATTCTGCAACAAAGTCTTTAAGGAACAGCGTATGGCAATATGCCATGTTTACAAAAACAACCTATTACTGAAATCGAGGTATAAAGTTGCGTCGCTGTAATACGTAAGAGATTGCGGTGATTTCATGCAAGGTCGGGGATAAGATATTTGTCGTAAATAGAGAGTCTCATGTGGTCATTGTCACTGGTTCTATAATGATTGGTGATAATATATAGTCATGCGTTATATGGTTGGGGTAATAACATATAATTGACTACCACGGCATAAGAAACAAAATGATGCAACTAACTTACCTATTGGTGTAAATAATGCGACTTCAATACCATTAATAGTGCTCTGCTGCCGACATGTGTCCATAATCTTGGCAGAGTTGTTTGTTTCACCCATGGAACCATAGTCCTTTGTGTATGCTAGGAAACATTGGGTAATGTCAAAATGTAGGCCATTATGCTGGCTTGGTGACTAGTCAGCCATAATGCCATTCACGAGGAAGGAGCGAATAGTGAGCAAGCAGGCTCGTGATGAGACCTCATGTTCCAAGGGTTGTTTGTTTGATATAGCTTTTGGACCATTTCACTGGTGTGGTGGCCATAGTGGGAATGCCAATTCGCTTTCGTCCTGATGATCATGGTAGGCCAGCTCTTAATGAGACTTCCTATCCTACAATTTGGCAATTTAGAAACCATGTTTGCTCCCATTTTTCTTTGTTTTTCATGAAGTGCCTTCCCTATTTATACACAAAGGGTGGTTCAACACTCCTTAAGAGTAGGAATGGTGGAAGAAGTATTAATATCCAAATAGGAAGGTATAGATCCTTTTCTCTTATTGCTGAATGATAATCAAATAGGATTAAAAAGGGACCATCGTGATACAAATAACCAATCAGAACAGAATTAGTAGAACAATGGCAGCAAAAGATGATGAATAAGCATGTATTTCCTTCTGTCTTCTCACCAATTCAGGGCAGTTTCTTATAAAGATAGCGATTTATGATTGACTGATTTCCGTATGATGTGTTTTTGTTCCCATTAGATAAGTGCATAGCCGTATTCAAAAAGACTTGAAAGAACATGAGAAAAAAGCATCCTCAATTTAGAATAGCAAAAGAAACAAGTTGTTTTACAAGGAGAGCAAAAGCATACAAGTGGTGTTCCTTTTGAGAAAGGGAACAACAATAGTTCACAAATGTTGTTCCTTTGGAAAAAGGAACAACAAAAACATACAAATGCCATTCCTTTGGAAAATGAACAACAGAAATTAAAAATGTTGTTCCTTTGGAAAATGAACAACAGAAAGAAAAAGTGTTGTTCCTTTGGAAAAGGAACAACAAAAACACAAAAAATCCGTTCCTTTGGAAAAGGAACAACAGAAATCAAAAGTGTTGTTCCTTTGGAAAAGGAAAAGCAAAAACACACAAATGTCGTTCCTTTGGAAAAAGAATAGCAGAAATCAAAAGTGTTGTTCCTTTTGGAAAAGGAACAGTAAAAAGCAAAAGTGTTGTTCCTTTGGAAAAGGAACAGCAAAAATACACAAATGTCGTTCCTTTGGAAAAGGAACAACAAAACACACAAATGCTATTCCTTTGGAAAAGGAACAGCAAAAGCACACAAATGTTGTTCCTTTGGAAAAAGGAACAACAAAAACTCCTAATGCCGTTCCTTTTGGAAAAGGAATAGCAGAGGTAGCAAAACTTGTTTCAAAGATATGTACAAAAGTAACTCAAGAAGTTATGTACAGACTCTAAATAAAAGTAAATTCCTTAGTGAATTACAGGTGACGAAGACTTCTCTTCCTCCCCCAAAATCTCCATATCTGAATCTTGGCATAGCTGTTGGCAGAAGGACTCCCAAGTAAGTGGTTTGCGATAGAGATGGACTCGATGGTCATTTGCCTTAAAGGCATATCCAGAACCATCAATAATGATTAGGGTAAGGTTACCATTGTCATGTACCTTTTGGATTTCATATGGTCCCAACCAATGAGTCTGGAGTTTCCCGGGGAAGTCCTGAAACCTGGAGTCGTACAAAAGAGCCCAGTCTCCTTCGTGGAAGACTTTATTTTTAATGAGAGCATCATGTCATTTAGCTCTCTACTGTTGTATTAGAGCAGTGCGTTGAAGTGCAGAGAGCCTAATTTCATCCAGCTCATTGATCTATTGTAGTCGATTAGTCTGTGCCTCAGTTAGGTCTAAGCCAACTTCCTATGTTGTTCGTAATGTTTGGATTTCGAATTCTATGGGGAAAATGGGTTGTTTCCCAAACACTAGCTGATAAGGTGAGTAACCAGTGGTACTCCTCCATGTTGTTCTATAAGCCCATAGTGCTTCAAGTAGTCTGGTAGCCCAATCACATCTATGTGATGCAATAGTTTTTGTTAGGATTGTTTCTATTATTTTATTGCTGCTTTCTACTTACCCATTTGCCTGTGGGTGGTATGGAGTAGTAATTTTATGCTAGAAATGATAGTTGTTGAGTGTTGCAGCTATTCTCTTTCCAGCAAACTGTGGTCCACCGTCTGTAATTATCTCTCTTGGAAGGCCATAATGTACAAATAGATGGAACAAGAACTGTATAACAGAGTCTTCTGTGGCTCTTGGCAATGCCTCTGCTTCAACCCACTTGGTGACATATTCTGTGGCCACCAAAATGTATGTTTTCTGGTTTGATGATGGGTTGATTGGTCCCACGAAATCAAGAGCCCATTGCTCAAATGGTTTGATGACTAGCTGTGGTTTCAGAGGCATCTCATCCGATTGACTAGGGCGTCCCACTCTCTCACAACTGTCACAGGCTTGGACAAATTTCTTTGCATCTTTAAAAATTGCGGGCCAATAATACCCTGTTTGTAACACTTTATGTCCAGTCCTGCGATTAGGGAAATGTCCACAACATGGTTGGTCATGGTAGGCTTTTAATATATCAAAAATTTCCTCCTCTCGAACGCATCTCCTAATATGCATGTTTGCCCCTGTGTGAGACAAATAGCTTCCAATCGAGGAAAATCTAGTACTTCGCTGAAAAATCTATTTTCGCTCATTAGGGGTTAGATGCTTTGGTAACTTACCTACTGCTAGGTAATTGACAATGCCAGCATATCAGGGTGTTTGAACAGCGACAGCAAAGAGATGCTCATTCGGAAATTGATCTTCAACTGCTGCTGCATCAACTGGCTTTGGCATTCTTGATAGGAAATCAGCTACCGGGTTTTCTTTTCCAGGTCGATCCTTGATTGTAATATCAAATTCCTGCAATAAAATCAACCATCTAGTTATTCTTCCATTTGTGATAGGCTTGTTTGCTAAATATTTTATAGCAGAATGATCTGTGTACAAGATAA